>APFE031082584.1:43615-97060 GCA_000404065.3 Pinus taeda | reverse complement strand
ACATCGGGAAATGCTTTGAGTGCAGAGTCTAGAGGAAGAAAACTGGAAAGAGGAAAGAGCTCAGGATATCGCAGTAAATCAAGGAAAGGCAGATCCAAGTCCAGATCGGGGATAGTGTGCTGGAAATGCGGAAAGAAAGGACACCTAAAGAAAGACTGTAGATCTCGGAAGGGAAAAGAAGGAGATTCACAACAAGAAAACAATCATGAAGCAAATGTGACAGTTGAGGTGTTACAAGATGCTTTGATTCTTTCTTTCGAAAATATAACTGATTCCTGGATTGTAGATTCAAGGGCCTCATTCCATGCCACACCTGATAAGAAATATTTTCATGACTATGTTCAAGGAGATTTTGAACAAGTCCGTTTGGGTGATGATAAACCCTGTAAAATTGTTGGAATGGGTAAGGTTCTTGTAAAAAAATAGAATGGAAACCAATGGCTACTAAAGGAGGTAAGGCATGTGCCAGATCTAAAGAAAAATCTGATTTCAACAGGGCAGTTAGGCGGTGAAGGTTGTGTGACAAATTTCATAGATAAAGCTTGGAAGGTCACCAAAGGAGCCCTAGTTATAGCAAAAGGTGAAAAGGTTGGTACATTATATGTATGCAATGGTATTTCTAACTTTGTTAATGCTTTAACTTCCAAAGGAGTAGATGCAACATTATGGAATCATAGGCTCGGACACATGAGTGAGAAGGGGATGAAGATTCTTCACCCAAGGAATTTGTTGCCGGGTTTGAAGAATGTTGATTTGGACTTCTGTGAGAATTGTGTTTATGGAAAATAGGAGAGAGTCAGATTTCTTAGAGTTGGGAAAGAAAAGAAGAGCAAAAAAATTAGAGCTTGTGCATACAAATGTATGGGGACCTACTCAGGTATCATCTCTCGGTGGCTCTCATTATTATGTTACTTTTATTGACGATGCAATTAGAAAAACTTGGATTTATTGTATTAAGAATAAATATGATGTATTTGATACTTTCAAGAAATTGAAAGCTTTGGTTGAGATTGAGACAGGAAAGAAATTGAAGCGTGTTAGATCAAACAATGGAGGTGAATATTGCAGCAAAGATTTTGATAGGTACTATTCAAAGCATGGAATTCGCAGAGAGAAGATAGTTCCAAGAAAACCACAAGAAAATGGTGTGTCAGAAAGGATGAATAGAACAATCATGGGCGTGTAAGGTGCATGAGATTGCATGTAGGATTGCCTTTACAGTTTTGGGTAGATGTTGTAGATATTGTTGTTTATCTAATAAACAGAGGGCCTTCAAGTTCCTTCGATGGTGGTGTTCCAGAGGAAGCATGGACAAGTAAATAGGTAAACTACTCTTTTTTAAAGCCTTTTGGTTGTGAGGCCTTTTTCCATATTGATAAAGAAAATAGAACAAAGCATGAGAAAAAGTCAAAGAAATGTAGCTTTATTAGATATCGTGTTAATGATTTTGGTTATCGCTTATATGATTACGAAAATCACAAAATCATTAGGAGTATAGATGTAATATTCAATGAAAAGGTATTGCATAAGAATCAGTTGTAGGAAAAGAATCAGGAAAAAGAAAACAAGGAATATGCAGTTCTTAATGAAATCACTGAAAAAGTAAAGGTGCCTGAAAATAATAATAATCAACAACGACAACAATAGCAACCACCACAACAGCAATAGGCACCCCAAAAACCTGAAAGTGGTGTTAGAAGATCTACGAGGATAAGTAGACCCCCTAAACGATACTCTCTTTCATTATATTATTTATTGTTGACTGATTCTGGTGAACCCGAATGTTATGAAGAAGCAATGCAGGTTGAAAGCAAGAAGAAGTGGGAGGTAGCCATGAAGAAGAGATGGAATCCTTAATCCATAACCAGACGTGGGACTTAGTCAGGTTGCATGCAGAAAAAACTACATTGAAGAATAAATGGGTCTACAGGCTGAAGGAAGAAGATGGAGGAAAACAGAGGTACAAAGCTAGACTTGTGGTGAAGGGGTTTGCACAGAAGAAAGGTATTAATTTGATGAAATATTTTCTCCTGTTGTTAAAATGACTTCAATCATAACTATTTTAAGTCTAGTAGCAGTTAAAGATTTGCATCTTGAGCAATTAGATGTAAAGACAACCTTTCTCCATGGGGATTTGGAGGAAGAGATATATATGCAGCAGCCACAAGGATATGAATGTGAAGGGAAGGAGAAACTAGTGTGCAGGTTGAAGGAGAGCTTGTATGGCTTAAAACAGGCTCCAAGGCAGTGGTATCTAAAATTTGACAAGTTTATATCTGAACAAGGTTATACTAGATGTCACTCTGATCATTGTGTTTATCTGAAAAAGAAAAATGATGGCAACTATATTATATTGTTATTGTATGTAGATGACATGCTTGTTGCAGGGTCTAACATGCAGGAAATAAATGTGCTCAAAAGAAAATTGGCAAATTCATTTGCAATGAAGGATTTGGGAGCTGCAAAACAAATCCTTGGTATGAGAATAACTAGAGACAGGAAAAATCGCAAATTAACATTGTCTCAGAATGAGTACATACAAAATGTGTTGAAAAGATTTAATATGCACAATGCAAAACCAGTTAGTACACCTTTTGCTAGCTATTTCAAACTTAGTAAGGAAATGTGCCCAAAGACCCAAGAAGACATGATTTATATGTCTAAAGTTCCATATGCATCAACAGTTGGAAGCTTAATGTATGCAATGGTCTGCACAAGGCCTGATATTGCACATGCAGTGGGAGTTGTAAGCAGGTACATGAACAATCCAGGAAAGGAACATTGGATGGCAGTGAAATGGATTCTCGGATATTTGAAAGGTACCACAGATCAAGCATTATGCTTTGGTGGTTCAAACATTTCTCTACAGGGATATGTTGATGCAGATATGGCAGGTGACAGAGATAACAGGAGGAGCACTACAGGATATGTATTCAATGTTGGTGGAACAGCTGCCAGTTGGGTTTCAAAAATCCAAAGTGTTGTTGCACTTTCAACAATAGAAGCAGAGTATGTTGCTGCTACAGAGGCTAGTAAAGAAATGATTTGGTTACAAAGGTTTATGGAAAAATTGGGTAAGGAGCATGCTATGGGCACGTTATACAGTGATAGCCAAAGTGCCATTCATCATGCAAAGAACTCGAAATTTCATTCTAGGACTAAACAAATACAGCTCAAGTACCATTTCATACGATCAGTGTTGGAAGATGGAGAGTTGATGCTGGAAAAGATACACACTAGCCAGAATCCTGCAGATATGCTAACAAAAGTTGTAACCAGGGAGAAACTGAGAATATGCTCAGTTTCAATTGGTCTTCAAGGATGATGATGAAGATAAGAAACAACCAGGTCCAAAGAGGAGTCATTGTCCAACAAATGAAGCAACGGTGGAATTGCTACAGTCATTCTCCAAGTGGGAGATTGTTGAGTATGGAGCATGATTTTTTAGAGGTCTTTGTTTCAACCGGATGTATAACCTAGGAAGTTTTTACACCCCTCCACGCAGGGCGGTGTGAGGGGGACTTGTCCCCCCCGCGGGGGTCCAGGGGGGCTGATCCCCCCTGGCTGGGGAGTCCGGGGACCAGCGTCCCTCGGCGGGGGTTCGGGGGCAGCGCCCTCGCAGCTAAAAACATATGTAAAATTGCCTTGTAAAAGTATGGTAATTTCTAATCAATCTGGGCCGTTCATTAGGTGAATGATCTGATGGTAGAAATTATGTTTAATTTATGGTTTTTTGCCCTAGAAGGCAACCCCTCTCTTTGTATGAGGGCATTGTATTGAGTCTGTGTAATATATATGTGTATTCTCCGAGCGAGAAACAGAGAGGTGAGACTGTGAGAGAAAACAAAGGATATTACAGTGGATCTGCTGTAGGTTGTGTCTCTTCATTTTGCTGGATAATGGAAAGGAAGGACTGGCTGTTCGGGGTGGACGTAGCCCAAACTGGGTGAACCACGTATATCTGCGTCCCTCTTGTTTTATGCATTTTCTCTATTTATATTTTTGCAATATTTTATGTGTTCCATTGCTTCGTAATATATAATTTTCTAACATTAAATTTGGGGAACTCAATTTCCATAGGTGCAATATAAGGAGAAATGGCCATACACATTGAGAACCAATGAAGATGAAGAGAAAATAAAGAATTTATACAATGTTGTGGATGCCGTGGACACGTAGAAAAGGGCTAAATACCCTCAACCAACAAATGGTGTTGAAACCATTGTTGGAGAGTCATCAAAGTGGAAAGATTCCAAAGATAAAAATACTTCATAACTGAGGAAGAGATAAAAAAAAGCAATCCAAAAAGAGAAAAAAAGAAATTGAAAGAAGACTAATGACTCGAGAATGAAAGAGAAAGAAGGGAGAAAGCAAAGGCAAAACAAAAGGCTAAAGAAGAAAGAGAAAAGGATAAAAGGGATAAAGAAGAAAGAAATAAGAAGAAATAAGAAATAATAGAGCATGAATAATAAAGAAGAAAATAGGAAGAGGAAAGGTTCACAAAAGAAATTAAAAAAAAACAAACTCAAGAGGAATCAATATAGAAGTAGAAAATGGAAAAAGAAGCTTGGGACATATTTCCCAGCATGGATGTTGAACCTTTGTCCCTAGTTTCAGTGCCACTCATAGGAGGCAACTTACCACTTGGGGAGATGGGTATCATAGTCAGTGAAGGAAATCAAGTCCTAGATATTGCAGGCTTCTGATTCAATCAAAGCTCCAAAAATATTGCCTAGAATGATGTAGATATTTAGCCCAAGAACAAAAAAGAATGATCTTGATAACCACTACATGGAACATAATGTCTAATACCATGGACAATCCTCTAGCCATTTATTCAACAGGATCAACCTTCTCTCCTACCACTAAAATAAACATTGAGCGCCTAATGTATTAGGTCATGGGGTTAGAAATGAGTCTAAATTAGGCACAAAGGGAAAATAATAGGATCCATAATGAGAATCAATTTTTGTTAACCTCAATCTTGTATGATAAGTATTACCAAGTAGTAACACTAAATGGAAACAAGCCACTGGAAGATATTATGAAGCAAATATATAGGGAACTCACAACACTTCAAAAGGAGGCTTCCATGCTTCTAACAATTCAAAGAAAAATGTACACAACTAAAGGAAGCCTTGACATCCATATACATAGTGCACAGGTGTAACATAGAACATCCAAATTCATCTAGAAATTTTCCAAGAAGAGAAAAGCATGGAAAATAAAGAGATAAAGAAAATATAATACTAACCATCCGATCCCAAGAGGAATTAAAGAAGGATGTAATAAGAACTTTGACATTTACCAACAACATCATAACATGATGGAATTTCAGATAAAATACTACAAAATAGTTCCCATAGGAGCACATGGAAAAGTGAGGCCATAACAAAAGATCCAATAGGAAATACAAGAGATGATAGATGCACAAAGCTGGACATCACTTAGAAGGACACGAAGCCTACCCAAGAGGAACTAGAATGGAACTTGATAGAACTAGAAAAGTTACATACAATGCTCACTATATTGTTCCACTGAATATAGTCTGGCCTAAAGATGATATTTCCCAATACCTTCGAGTGTGAAGTCATCAGTGATGGGATGATATCAAGAAGAGTCTTGTCCATAAATGTTTACTACAAGGCTTGTCATGTTCAATTCACCCAATATTTGCAAGTTCAAGCCTTAGCCTTGTCTATCTTGTAATTAGTCCCATAAAAGATGTTTATTTTTATTATTTTCAATTTCAATGTAATTATGTGAAAAGAAAATAGGATTAGAAATAAAGTAAAACATAAATTAGACATGAGGGTAGTTGAAAAGTCATGGAAGGTGAAAATTCACCTCACTTTGGATAAATATACCCTCTAGGATAGTAATAGGTAATTTTAGCTTTTGGAATCCTTGGAGCACATTGAAAGGGGAAGTATTATGCAACCAGATCACAAAAATAGAATAAATATAGATCAATGAATTGAAAGTAATCCTATTCGATGGGGAAACATCCTTTTACATCACATAAATAACAATTCTTGGGTGATAGAAATGATAGTATGACCTTGGTATATATAAGAGTCTAAAGCGTCACAATATAATCAAGGCCTACATAACAATAATAATGTAAGGGTACAACAATAACAATAGTGGGATTCTATGGGGCTACATGGGGCACAAAAATAAAAATATGGGGGCTACATGGGGCACAAAATTAACAATATGGGGGCTACACTAGTATTATAGGGACCTAACATGCCCCTCTTCTTCAAAAAGTGATGTCCTCAATGCTTGAGTATTTCAATATGTTTCTGTATAAAATACTCATCCTCCTATGTGGAATTTCAACACGTAGGTTCTTCCACTTAATGAGATACTTTGAAATTAATCGATTTCGTATGTGTTTGGTTCTTATTTCCATGACCACTTTAGGCTCCAATATGGTTTTTCCTTCCTCGTCAAGTTTCTATCAATATTGTTTGAACTGGAAGCTTGTCACCTATAACCTTGTTTAAGCATGAAACATGGAAAAATAGGTGTACTTGGGAAGACGCAACAAGATCTAACTTGTATTGCATAGGACCAATCTTTTTCAACACCTTGTAAGGACCACATTATTTGGGTGATAGTTTATTTTCCTTCTTCGCTTTCTTGAGGGACGTTTGTTTGTATGGTTGTAGTCATAAAAATTCCCAATCGCCTAGGCCACAAATTCTTCATATCGATCTTTCGAATATGGTTGATATTTAGTCCCGAGTTAGAATCTATAAAATATTCATTCACATTCTTTTGTTCTCATGAGTTTTATGGACTACCTTGTCACCACTAGGAAGCCTTCCTTGCAACAACTTTGTCGAACCTTCCTTCAACCCTTCCATCTTGACATTCATCATTTCTTCCACATCTAATTTTCATGTTGCATTTTATTTATGCTTCTAAACTGTCCATGTCACCTTTCACTGATTCTTTTAAACCATCTAATTCATTTTTGGTTTCTCTTTGTGAGAGTGAAATTTCTTGCACTTGGTCCTATAATTTTGATATATCATGTTGCATTTCTTCCTATTCTTCATGCATCATAATAGATATTTTTGGTGGCTTACTGGGTGTATCCATTCTTTTGTTTTGAGGCATTTTAGAACCAAATAATGATATATATGCTTCAATATTCCCTTTGAATCACTTCAAACTAATTTTTCAAACAAAATTTATGTAAATTTAAAAAAAATAAACCTTTTTCTTGTTTTTTGGTGCTTGACCTTTAAACTGTTGTATCTCTATAATTTCGGCCTCCCACGATCTAAAATTTCATCTTGTGGTATCCGTTTGTTTCTCCTTTCAAACACCACCAATTAGAACAAGATTGGATTCTTCAAGATAAAGTTAGGTCAAATCTCCTAAGATGACCTGCTTATGGACTGGTTCAATAGAGTGAACTTGTAAGGAATGCCACATGTCATTGTTTCAGCCTTCATCCATGAAATAGTACCCAAGAAAATATAGTATGTGCAATTTTAATTTTTACAAAATTCAAATTGGATGCCGGAAACAAAAGCTATGAAGATTTTCCCTAAGACACATGTTCAAGATAGAATTATGGAGCATACAAAAACCATAACTTCCTTGAATCATATGTTCGAGAATATAACAAACCAAGCTATAATTTTTTACATGATGTTAACCAAGATTTTGGCTCCACACAGTAGGAATTTAAGCTTTTGAAGTCTCTCATAAAAAAATTATAACTACAATATCAAGATGACCTATTTGAAGCAATGAAACCCTAGGATCCAAAGCTCTGATACCAAATATTATGTAACCAGATGACAAAAACAAAAGAAAGATAGATCAACGACTTGAGAATAAGCCTCTTTGAGGGGGAAACCTCCTTTTACATCACATAAATGAATAATTCTTAGATGATTCAAATGACAATATCACTTTGGTATATATAAGAGTCTAAAGGTTCACAATATAATTAGGGCCTACATAACAATAATAACGTAAGGGCACACCATAACAATAGTGAGCTTCTATGGGGCATAAAAATAACAATATGGGGGCTACATGGTGTCAGTTTTTGTAGCATTGGATGTGTTCTAGCCACGAAACTTTGTGGAGAAGTTAGAAAACATGTATTCTCCAAAACCCATAAATCATTTCTGGAAATTCCACCTAGAGACGACTTAATTAAAATAGGTAATAAAAAATGTATGGTACCTAAGTCTAAACTTAGGAAAAATGATTAATTAAAGGGTATTGATTAAGTCATGGTGAAAATATTCTAGAAGAAGACATGGATTGAGTTCTATTTAATCTTAGCCATCGATTATGTTTTAATCTTTTCTATTGAAGCCTCAATGAGAGATTATAAGAAGAAATTTGATGGGGGTTAGAGAACACACTTGAGACACCAAGGAATTTGATTTTATTGGGAAATCAATCTTCAAAGTAGCAGTTGTGTGTTTCTAGAGGTGATTCAGTAAGATCAAAGTAGTGAGAGAGGGGCAGGGATGGTAACATCGAGAGGAAGTTCTTCTAGTCCGGTGAGTGCATAGCAAAGAGATAGTGAGTGCCACAAAGAGGCAACACAGAGCTTTAGAGGGAGATCTGTATTTTGTTGAGGAGAAGTTAAAATTCAGTCATAGAAAGCTGAGTGGGAGCCCAAAGGTCAGGAGGATAGATTTTCCAAATAACAGTTGATCAGTTAGTGAGAGAGACACTGGTCTGAGTTGTGGGATGAAAATCTGCATAGGCTGACGTAGAGGCAGCAAGGGGCATCTCATCTTGAGCCAAGGTCAGTGTCTGATCATCGGTGGGAGTGAGAATTTTCTCATGAGATCTCCTGTCAGTTATTTATTTGTATGGAAAGCTAGATTTGAGCTTCCATATATTTGTACTCAGATTCACTACTGCATAATAAATAAAACCCTCAGCTGATGCACTGACTTTCCCAAGTTGGGGTTTTCTAGGGACATTGGTATGAAAATAATAGTGTTATTTATGTATGTGTGATTCTATTCTTCCAATGTTATTTTTCTTCCGCAATATTGTATTCATGAAGGCTTCAATGTATTAGTTTTGATATTTACCATAGGAAGCAGTAAATAAAAATGCCCTGATCATCGAAGGCATATGGTGAGTGACGATTCTAGGTCCAAGGTAAGGGATAAACAACTCATCTGGTGCTGATAAGAGATGGGTTCATAGCATACCTGTCTACTTTAGTGTTCCTGACTTATAGGGGTTGGTTGGTATTCCATCTCCTAGGATGAAGGGAGAAAGGTAAGGTTCCATCTAATCCGGTGTAATAGAAGGGATCATAGCATTCCCTCCTAACTAAGTGCATTCATGGTAGGGATTATAAGTGCCGTACCTACTTATTTTCCTTTCCGGTATAATCACTAGTTTGGGAATGCCTCCCTGTCCTAGTATGAAGCAGTAAAGAAAGTAAAGAGTAAGGTTATTGTTTTGTTCAAGTTATTTAACAAATAGAAGAAACGTAATCAATTGTTGCAGTAGGATTCAGGGTTTCCGAATTTTCACATGGTATCAGAGCATAAATAGTAAGCCAGAGAGCTCAATGGTAGAAGGGAGGAGGAATAAGAAACTTTGCAGAGGTAGCAGCTCGAAACCCTCAGAGGGAGCATAGTCCCTTGGGCTAGGAGGGTCAGTTTCTGAGGAAAATTTATTTTTCTGGTAGAGTCGACAGAGAATATATTTTCCAGATCATAGGTTATCAGAGGTAGAGGGAGACACAATATTTTTATTTGGAAGGTATATCTTCATCTAGGACGCAGTTATTTTGCAACAGTTTGCTAGTGAATATTAGTGTCAAGAGGAAGGAAGAGCACAAATTGAGGGAATTATTTTCTCAAGGGACTTCTAGCCTAGAAGTTTGATTTTTCCTAGCAAAGCAACAATTGTTGTGAGCATATTTTCCCACTCTAGAAGGAGTACATAAAGCCAGTCAACAATTGTGTAGAGGAGAAGAGAAGGAATTCAATTTTTTTTTGCATAGATGAATACAGATCAGAAGGATCCATGTAAGAGTAGTAGATTAGATCCAATTGCTGCAGATTTCTAACATGGATCAATGTCCTTGCTACGAGAACCCAACAAAATTAGTAGCAAGAGGACCACAGTGTTAGCAGAAGCAGCTAGTCATTCAATTAACAGCTTCATAGCTGGATGCAGTCAATTCTCAGAACTCAGTTGCATAACTAGTTGTAGTGACACAAGAAGTGTGAATTGCCTAGTTGCAGTATCCAGGGGCAATTTCAGCTAAGAGATTCCCAGCGCAAAGCTTCATAGCCTAGTTTCTGGTGCAGGAGGATTGTGTGAGTTGTCAGGAGGGAGTAGAGATATTTACCATAGGGAGATCGAGACTCAGAGGGAGTCTAGCTTCAAAGTGAGCATCCCTATGGAAGCTAATACTTCAGGATCTGGGGAGATCAGACTCATTATTGCAGTAGTTGTAGTAGCATTACAAAAGAATCAATAGAGCAGTAACAACAACAATATGCGTAGATCAGATTTCGTGATGATGATAACCATATCTCCAGGAGTGAGGTGGGGTGATTTGATTTTGTAGCCCTAGAGAGCTATAGGATGGGCAAGATTCTTGAGGAGGTCCACCCCATGAATCAATACCTTACTACAGGAGCCCATATCATGCATTAATAGTATGGATCAGTGGTAGTTGGTGTAGTGAGGTGCCAAAGTGATACACGCAGTAACTAGTAGTGGTCAGATACTAGGCAACATAGTCAAGAGTTGGCAGCAGTGTAGTTGGCACATAGTAGAGTCAGCAGCAGCAAAGAGGCTTCAGTGACGGCGCAAAATCTAGCAACAATCAAGACTCGGGTGACAAATGCATCATACTGACCATAGTTGGTTCAATATTTTGGATGCTTTTCCGTTGTAGTTGTTGTAGTTGCAATAGAAGCAGATGGAGACATATTTGTAGTGCAGATGTTGGCAGCAGTTCAGCGGGGCCAACACAAACACATATGAAACATTTATCATATTTTTGTAGTAATTGGTGGGAAACAGAAACCAGACATCAATAATGTAATAGGAGGTGGTGTAGAGACAGGGAGTTGCTTTAGTGGGCTGCAATGCTACAACACATTCCTCACTAAGAGGGAGTGTTGGTTTTTGTAGCATCAGATATGTTTTAGCCATGAAGCTTTGTGGAGAGGCTAGAATACATGTATTGTCCAAAACCCAAAAATCATTGATGGAAATTCCACCTAGAGACTAATTAATTAAAATAATTAATCTTTTTTTATGGTACCTAAGTCTAAACTTAGGAAAATTGATTAATTAAAGGGTATTAATTAAGTCATGGTGAAAATCTTCTACAAGAAGACATGGATCAAGTTCTAGTTAATCTTAACCATCACTTAGGTTTTAATCTTAGTTGTTGAAGCCTCAACGACAGATTATAAGAAGAAATTTGATGGGGGTTGGAAAACACACTTGATACACCAAGGAATTTGATTTTGCTGGGAAATCGATCTTCAGAGTAGCAATTGTGTGTTTCCAGAGGTGATTCAATAAAATCAAAGCAGTGAGAGAGGGGTAGAGATAGTAACGTCGAGAGGAAGTTTTTCCAGTCCGATGAGTACATAGAAAAGAGATAGTGAGTGCCACAGAGAGGCAACATAAATATTCAGAGGGCGATCCATATTTTGCTGAGGAGAAGTCAAAATTCAGTGCTAGAAGCCGAAGTGGGAGCCCAAAGGCCAGGAGGATAGATTTTCCAGTTAGTAGTTGATCAGTTAGTGAGAGAGATGCTAGTTCAAGTTTTGGGACGTAGATATTCATACGCTGATGCAGAGGTAGTGCAAAGGCAACAAGGGGCAGCTCATCTTGAGACAAGGTCAGTGTCAGATCACCAGCAAGAGTGATATTTCTCTCACTAGATCTCGTATCAGTTGTTTCTCTGTATGGAAATCTAGATTTGAGCTTCTATAGATTTGTACTCATATTTAATACTGCACAATTAATAAAACCCTCAGCTACTCCGCCAATTTTCCCAAGTTGGGTTTTCTGAGGAAATTGGTCCAAAAGTAACAGTGTTATTTATGTGTGTGTGTGCTTCTATTCTTCCAACATTATTTTTCTTCCGCATAATTGTGTTTGTGAAGGCTGCAGTGTATTAGTTTCGATATTTATCGTAGGAAGCAGTAAATAATTTGTTCAAGTTATGTAACAAATAGAAGAAATGCAATCAGTTGTTGTAGTAGGATTTGGGGTTTCCAAAAAAACAATATGGTGGCTACACTAGTATTATAGGGACCTAACAAAAAACTTGTAAATTTATTTGAAGATCAAGTTACAGTCTTGCATTCCCACTATTGGGTCTCTTGGATATATCATGTGAATGCGCATAGGATATTTCATCATTAAGTGACTCAGAAGCTCTTTTGGGCCTCAACAAACATTTATTTCACATGTTATTGAACATTGTAATATTATTCTTTGTTGTTGTTTAGTGATATGTGATTGTTGCTCATTTTTTGAAGGTTAATGAACTATTATTTTTTGTTGATTTATATATGTTTTCACGTTGGTTATTAGTTGCAAGCTATTTTACAATTGATAGCTAGTATATTTCTATATTAATGCATCACAATTAAAGTTTTCTATCATTCTTTATTCAAGGTTCAAGTCCATTTACAAATATACTATAATATTCTTTGTGTTTTTTACCAAAGGTATTTCAATAAAACTATTCCAACTTGTATCTTATCATCAAGGGTTTAATTTGGATTTCCCTTTCCTTGCTCACTTTGTCCAAAATATGATTTTCACCAAACACGATATGGTATCCGTGCCAACATTCTAAATGGGAATCTTATCCCAAATAGTTTGAAGTATAATTGGGACATCATACCAGAGAGATCCCCGCAGAATGTAAGTGGTGCATTTTTCCCCATCGACAAGTTCACAGAATATTCTGTTAGTTAATGGTAATAAATATCATAGAATGCACACATAAATGAAACTGTTGAGAAGTGCAGCAAGAAAGTCTCAATTTGACTTTGCCTTAGTCAAATTGGGAAAATTTGAATTTCCACATCAACACACAACTTGGAGGTGGTTAACTTGTGTGACATGGCTCTTGTCACTTAGTTAACTCAGTAAATTCAAGTTAGAGGGTCTGAACTTCAATTAAGCATGCGTGATTGCTAAATTTTAGTAATCTCATTCAGTTATATCCAGTTAAGTTAAGTTAAACTAGTTCTAATAGTTGGAGGAACTAGTGGAAGGTCAGTTGCATAGTGTGGCAACAGTCTAACTCAATGATCATCCATTTAACTGATCAATCAACCTAAAGTAACTAGTGCATGTAGATAATTTGAGTTCCCTACTTTCATGGAGATTCCAAGGCAGTGTAACAAGCAGTTGTAAACTAGTTTGAGTGTACAGGTGTTGCATGAAGTCATATGATCAAACCTTGGGAATTGCAAAATCAATTGGAGGAAAATTCCTAAAAAATGGGGGATGATTCTCTAGGATTTGCGTCAGGAAAGAGGGGCTCAAGAAAAGGCAAAAACTGACTAATTCTAGGTCAAAGCTTCTCATTGAGGAGAGAGACAGGTTATTCACTTGCAAGTTGAGCTCAAGCTGAGCTAGCAATTGTAATACATCTCTATTCATCTGATTAATGCGAAGAGGTTTGAAGAGTTTTTCCTTGTTGGGATCCCCTAAAAAAAATATTGTGCATGTGTTTTATTTCTTATTACATGTCTGAGATTGTGGTTCTAAATTGTGAATTGAATTCTGCATATCAATAGAGTAGAATTGTGTCTCTTAATTTAGATTTGTAGCAACCCCAGGTTAAAAATCCATGTAATAAATTTAATAAAGTAAAAAATAAGACCAAGGTCATGGGACACGTATATGAATGTTCGGAAAGACATTGTAGTGTGTGTTCAATTAGTTTATTATGGATAGGGGAAATTGGAAAAGGAAAAGGCAAAGGCTTTGAAAAGGAAAGAGGTATTAAGTGGCATTTTATTTATGAAAATAATGGAAATTAGGAGAAAAGGAAGGTGAAAGATCACAAGTTGCACGTGAGGATGAAAATGAAAGAAAAAAAAAGGAAATTGAAGAAAATAGAGGCCTCATTGATAAAAATGTTTATGAGGATTAGTTCATGGCTTTAGTTAATGTTAGCTTTTTGTTAGTGTTAGCTTGGATCTCTCTCTCTATTCTCTCTCTCATGCTTTTGCGCACTTACAGTATTCTTGGAACACTTTGGCATACATTGGATTTGGAGAAATAAGGCAAAGGAAAGCAAGAAAATGCAAGGGGACAATACGATCAACAACAAAAACTAGATTCTTTGAAGGTGTCGAGTTGCATGAATGGTTTCCTTGCTAGTTTTGGCATGCATGTGGGTTTTGGTTATGATCTATCATTGGCATGGAAGATTTCTTCGATTGACAATGGTTTAGCCTAGCCTTTCCATTTCCTGGATAGCCATGGTGTTGTGGGTTTTACCTTTTCTTTCAGGTTAGTGTTGATGCTCCTTATGGCTTTCTATTGAGTTATTAGTTCCTGGAGCCTTGGTTGGACAAATGCTTTAGAACGCCTACAACAACTTGGGTTGAGTTACTAGTCCTAGAATCCTAGGTTGGAAAAATTATTGGGAACCCTTGGTGGGTTGAGTTACTAGTCCTGGAAGCATTGGTTGGAAAAACGCTCTGGACCTTGGAGGTAGTTGTGGGTTGAGTTACTAGTCCCGGAAGTCAAGTTGAAATAAACACTCTAGAGCCCTAGAGAAATTAGATAGAGACTAATCTGGTGATGGTTAGTGATGTTCGATCGTGAGGTGGAATCACTAGGTGAGGGTTGAGGTGGTTTTTCCTCTAGCAACCCTAGTTTGGTTTTGGTTGGTTTATTCCATGAGATCCTACATTCATGCTTGGAATATGGCATATGGGTGATTGGCTTAAAGAGATATTTGGTTTAGCCCAATATATGGTTGAGTGGTATGTGGAAGTCCCTGACTTTGTTGGATTTTAATATGCTAATAAAAGCTCTTTTCCTCTTGTGTTCTATGCGTAAATGTACTTATTACTATGTGGCTATGATGGTTATTCTATTATTATTGTTTATCTGGTTAGATGTTGGTTACAAGCATGGTTTTATGACAGTCTTGCTTTATGGATCTCATCATTGTTTGGTTAGTAGGTGAAATGTTAATGAATACATGCCCTAATAGATGAAAATACAACTATTACGGGAGGGCATCAAACCTTCATGACGACTCTAAGATAAGTATGATCTCCCTATGTTCAGATGTGTATTTATGACCTCTACATTATATGTTCAAGATGTGTTTGAAGAAATGTTCATAATGGATAGGCATGGTTAGCTCAATTTGTTGTCTAAGTTTGTGTGAAAATATTTTCTCGATTGTCGAGCAATAAAAAGGGTCTTTTCACCTCTATTTACCCTAGATTAATTATCAATCCAGGTACAAATTGTTATCTCAAAGAGTGTACTCAGTTTAAGGTAGTCACTTGTCAAGAGTAATGCTAGTAGTATAGTGCTAAAAGTAAATAAATACTGGAACAAACTCTAAATGTAATGGCAAGAAATTGAAATGCTTTGTAACGAAATCATTCATTTAAGAAACTACAACACTTCATCAGTTAAGGGTGCAGTAATGATAACTCTTCCCTTTGTAAACTGATGCAACTGAAAAGCAATAAAAAAGAAGATCTCCAATCTAGGAACCAGATAGTAATAGTCAATGTTCACTACAGTTACAGATCGTTCTGTTCATACCAAGGAAATTAGTCGAAATGATAATTCAATTAGTAGGAAAGGGAACAACAACTAATCTATTTGAAAATATTGATCAGCAAAGCTTTAACTTACAGAAATGATTTAAGCAGCAATAGTAATCTAAAGGAATTAAGCAACAACCTTTAACTCAGAAATGATTTGAACAACAAACCGAAAATGGAATAGCAAACTAACATAAATCTTATGAAATATTGAACAACAACTTGAATCAAATGTAAACGCACAGCAAACTAGGTCACATGTTAGCACACGACGAATCTATAATGATGGAATCAGTAGTCTGGGTTTCGACATAGCAAGTATTAATCACGGTTATGAAGAATCAGTAATTGCGGTTACAATGGAACGACAATCTAAATGAACAACAATCACACTTAGAGGTAAACCGTAGCTAAATAGATAATAATACCAATTAGTAAATGCATAGCACCGTTACTCTGTAAATGAATGGTAATGTTAATCTGTAAAGGAACATCAATGTTACACAGTAATGCCAATCTGTAAGGAACAAAAATGGGATACGATTTTAGAATAAATAGCATAACATTCCAATTGCAGAAGATAACCTTACTATTCAAATATGAATGAAATATAACAGAGCTAGTCCACGAAATGATAAGGAACAACATATTACTGAATGAAACAAGTAAAAGAAATCAAACCACACACGACTTGGAATTGGAAAATAATGGTACAGAAAGCAAGTGATCCACTAGGGTCGGGCCCTTAGCCTCCAAGGATGCACTGTTGTAGTTACTCCAAAATCAAAGACAGAACAACAACAAAGTTTATATATTAATCATGAAAACAGAGTTACAGTAATCATTCTTTAGAGAGAGTCAATGATCAAAGTTTAGTTTACAACAGTAAATTCTATGAAACAACAATAATCCCCCTAGGCTGGCAACGCTGTCCCTTTTATAGCGGCCAAGCAGAAATATAATGATACAGATATTCTTAAGGTAGGATTTGCCATATCGTTATCCTTCAGTTATCTCCTCGTCTTCTTGCGCTGATTTGGTATTTCTTCTTCCTTTTCCTGGCTTATGCGCTCCAATCTGGATTGCCTCGTCTAGATGTGGTTCCCTGTCAAAGGGACAACAGTTGTTTTCGACTTGTCTTTTCCTTTGAAATGGCGATATTCCATTTTCTTCATTTTCTGCATAGAAAAAGGTAATAATTAGTCATTTTACGTTACTTACAAATCTCTTGAACTTTATCTTAATCCTTCATTATATGCCCATTTCATAATGTAAAGAAGTTATGAATTAAAGGAAAAGATAACGAAATGAGTAGCAATTACATACCTTTTCTAATGTTCAACACTCCCCCTTTCTTACCCTTTTTCATGCCCTCATGAAAACATTGTAATTGACATGAAAGGTAGTTAGGGAATAGGATGGAGATGGGTTCTCATTCGGCGGTCTACAACCATGATTCCTAGCTAAGAATTCAAAAATATGCCCTGTATGACCTTCAGGCAACTCATATAAGGCTCTATATCCTAGTGCAGGATACTAAATGACTGGACTTCGGAAACTACACCCTAACCAAGACGGGCCTTCTCTAAAAATGACGTCACCATAGATACCCAAGCGGTTAGCAGCTAGCTTAAAATTCTCATAATTGAATGGTTCTTTGTTTTGGATATTCCAATTAGAAGTCTGGTATCGGAATTTAGTTGCTGCTATGGCAAGGCCTTTGATGGTAAAGAAGTATTTTACCCCTTGCCGATGACTACTGTGTGAATAGGGCCCAATTTCTGGATCACACCCTGAGTTCTCATTAGGCTCCTATGTTTATTACATAATTGCAATGGGTCTCTAGGTTCACCCCTCACCCATAGATCTAATACATTCTCCTGTCTTTGAAAGACATTGTAGGCTTTAAGCCACTTTATCTGATTAACACCAAAGGAAATAAATTCCTAAAGTTGGACATCACCCACAAAAGGGCTAGGGTTTTGTTCTGTTTCTCCTTCTAACACAAGATTGTGCAATAAAATTCACATAACAGTCGCTGAACTTTCACCCCGTAATACTTACAATAGTTTATGAAGTCATAAATGGTTTTTATGTCTATAGGCACTCCTACCTTGACAGCTTTAATTTTCAATTGTAAATATCTTTCCATCAAAAACAAAGCATAGTTTTTGGCGAGTGCCCTATATACTAGAACATCAATATATAGAAAACATAAGGTATCCATTTGATTTATAACTATGCCTGGTCTATGGGTTACCTTTTTGACTCTTTCTTCTGCCTTTCGCCATCCTTCAAAGGCTTGGCTTTCCGATGCATTGATGTTCTTTAGTTGTTGTTGTAACTTTTGGTATTTTTCTCGAGGAATAGTTTCCTCTGTGAGTTTCTCTATTGTTTGTTGGGCTTGTGCCAAATATTTTCACAGAGTTACTATCCTCAGGTCATTATCCAACATGACAATTTTGGGCTGGAGATCTACTTGAATCTCCTTATTGCTACATCTCATCTTTATGGTCTGAGTTTCCTTCTCACTAGAGGACAGTGCCTTTGTCTGGATTTCTTTATCACAGGTCGATGCATTGTCCATTTGTGCTTCTGCATTTGCAACTGCCAAATGTTGTTCCTCGCGATTATGAATAATAGGTTGGACTTGAATCCTCTTGGTATTTTTCTTATGTGGTTTTTCCTAGGTGGTTGCACACTTTTCCCCAGAGGTTCCTTTTGAGTTCTTCCCCAATTTCAAGACTCTTATTTGTTGTCGAAGTTACTTAATTACATTAAGAAATCTCAGTTGTTCCTTCTGCATTATTTTAATTTCTTATGTTTTCTTAGAAGGAACACTCGTTTGTTTTCTTGGGCCTGGGTTTTGTACCTCAGGCACTGTTCCTTCATCTCGGCCAATTTCCATGTTTCCTTCTTGGAACACTTCTTCAGTGTTCTGTTGATCAGGTTTTTTAGGGGTAGAAACCCTCGTTTGTTCTGATGTCTCCTGGGTAGCTTCTTCTTCTAACTCTTCTTCATCATGAAATTCTTTAGGTGTATTCTGACTAGGAACAGATTGTTCCTCTTCCTCATCCTTGTCACTCTTCTCCCTAGATACACTCTTATCATGAACATAGTGATTCTCTTCTTCTTCCTCCTCGTCACACATTTCCTCAGATGCACTTTTATCATGAGTGGAGTGTTCCTGTGGCTCTTCTTTGGTATGGAGGTTGAGTGGGCTATGAGGTTGGACATACTTGCCCATATTGGCCAAAATCTGGGCAAATTCATCTTCTTGTAGAGGGTTTTGCAGTGGAATTTCACTGTGCTGCTCTATTCCCTCCCCTTCTTCCTGACTAGATTACTCAGTCTCCTCCTCCGGTTCTTCTTCATTCTCCCCACCTTCCAATTGTGGGGGTTGTTTGTCTTCTGAATCCTGTATTTCCATAGGCTAGCTAATGTTTCCTAGGGAAGTTCCCATCATTCCTCTACTCCTTGCCAATCTAACAGATTGTGTTCGTTTCAGTGGTCTGCTCGATGTGCTAGCAATATGTTTTTGTTTTGGGGCTGGCAAAGACAGTCCCCCATCTATCGAGAAAATCAATTCTTCCCAACTACTCTGCTGTTGGGCAAGACTATAACTAAATATCAGTCGAATTAACCCATGGTGGCTTACTACTGACTCTAGATGGTGAGATTTCCTCATGCTTCGGGCAACATCACGTAATAAAAAATTTAAAAACGCAAGCAAATTCACAACACATTTTTGTTTTAACATGGCTAAAAGTTTGAGATGGCGTGGTCTTACCATGTCTTTTCTGCCATCGCAAGTGATGTAGATTTGGATAATTCTCACCAATTCTGCCCACGGCTCTCCCAAGGTTTCCAGCAGGACTCCTTTCCCTTTTACAGTAAGGTTCTTCCCTTCATCCTGGAAGATGGTTATGGCGTCTCGCAGTTTCACCTTTTTCAAATTCCACACAGGTCTAGTAGCTGGAAATCCTGAAACTTCAGAAATTATGTCATTTGTGACTGTTATCTGTCTCCCTCTCACCATGGAATGATTTTCTTGCAAGTTCTGCAGAAACTTGATTGCCACTGTCTCATTGGATTGTTGTAGACAGTTAAGGTAAGCTATCCATCTTGCCCTTGCTAGGATTTCTCGTGTAGCATCAGAGACCATTAACACTTGTGGCTCACTGCAAATTGATCTTCCTCCCATCTTATTCACACTTAGCACACTGTAAAACGTAGAGACGATGATGGAACAACAAGCTGTTCAAATTCTTAGCTCACTATTAAGAAAACACAGAGAAGATAATGGAACAACAAGTTGTTCAAATTCTTAGCTCACTATTAAGAAAACACAGAGAAGATAATGGAACAACAAGCTGTTCAAATTTCTAACTTACTATTAATTTTTGCAGAGAAAAACACGGAAATGGCGTCATAACAGCAAGCCATGCATATTGGAAACAAAATGTCGTTGGGCTTTCTATTCCCGAGTCATAATTCCTCCAAATAATGAGCTGACACATATGCCAACGAATTATGGAGATCATCTGCACCCCCCTGTAATGTGATAGGCCATCCTCGGTCGTCAAATGAAGGAGTAGCATGCTGAACTGTAATCGTACAGAGGAATAAAGGAACAACGTACAGATATATGACATGTTTATAAAAATGAGCGGATTACCGAAATTGAGGGGTATGATAGAATCGCTAATAAATATGGAAATGCCATGATATGATGCGAGAAGTGGAGGATAGGACAACTGACGTGAATAAAAGTTCTTATCCATTCATTATCAACTTTTATCATTATGATTGATTTATAAATGATTTTCATGCATCAAAGGTTCGAAAGGGTTATATACATAATCTCATGAAATCACTATAAAGATATAAGAAGAAGGGTTTTATAATAACTATTGGTGTATAATAAATATGGCCTCAATACCATCAACAGAGCTCTTTTCCCCACAGGTTTCCATAACCTTGACAAAGTTGTTTATTTCACCCTTGGAACCATAATCCTTTGTGTATGCCTAGGAAAGTGTTGTGCAATGTCAGAATGGAGGCCATTGTGCTGGCTTGGTAACCATATGAATCACAATGCCATTCACCAGGAAGGAGTGAAGGGTGGGCAAGCCAGCTCATGATGAGACCTCCTGTTCCAAGAACTTTTGTATTTTTCTGATGTGCCTCTTGGATCATATCCCTGGTGTGGTGGCCATAGTGGGAATGCCACTTCACTTTCTTCCTTATGATCATGGTAGGTTGGCTCTTGATGAGACCCCCTATCCTTCATCTGGCAAATCATGTTAGTAATCATATAGATATACATTTTTTCTTTTCTTTTTTTCTTCTCTATATAGCACTTTTCCTATTTATATACAGAGGTGGCTGAACACTCCTTAAGAGTAGGGATGGTGGAAGAAGTCTGAACATCTCAATAGAGAAAAAAATATGCCCTTATTCTTATTCAATAATAATGATCAAAGAGAATTATGGGGATTTAGAAAGAAGCATCATGATAAAAAAAAATAATCAATCATATTGGTATTAGTGAAATAATGACAGCACGGTGATATAAATGATTGTGTCCTATTCTCTTTTCTCTTATCAATTCAAATTAATTTCTTTAAAGATAATGATTTTTCTTTGATTTGTTGATTTCAGTATCCTCTAGTTTTTGTATTCTTGCATAAATGTATAGTTGTGCCTTAAATGAACATCACTCACAAAAATCCCCTAAATGGTAAAACATGCATACACAAAAAAAAAATGCACTCTAAAAGTGTTGTTCTCAAGATGGCACAACTACTGTTTCTTTAGAGGGATAGCAAAAGAATATTTGCACACAAAAACCGCAAGAAAAAATGGAAAAACATGATCGAAGTTGTTGTTCCTTGAGAGGAATAGCAACTGTTCCTTAATCGGAACATCAAAATAAAACAATCGCAAACAAAAGATGCGGAAATGTTGTTCCTTCAGAAAGGAACAACAAAAATGAAAAGTGTTGTTCCTTCAGAAAGGAATAGCAGAAAACGAAACTGTCGTTCCTTCGGAAAGGAACAACAAAAAAATGGAAGTGTTGTTCCTTCAGAAAGGAACAACAGAAAAATGAAAGTGTTGTTCCTTCGGAAAGGAACAACAAAAAGGCGGAAATGATGTTCCTTTGGAAAGGAACAACAAAAAGGCGGAAATGATGTTCCTTTGGAAAGGAACAACAAAAGACAGAAATGTTGTTCCTTCAGAAAGGAACAGCAAAAGACAGAAATGTTGTTCCTTCAAAAAGGAACAACAAAATGCAAAAAATGTTATTCCTTTGGAAAGGAATAGCAAATGGCGAAAATGTTGTTCCTTCAGAAAGGAACAACAAATTGGAGAAGTTTTGTTCCTTCGAAGAGGAATAGCAAAACGGCGGAAATGTTGTTCCTTCGGAAAGGAACAGTAAAATGCAAAAGTGTTGTTCCTTTGAAAAGGAATAGCAAAGCGGTGAAAATGTTGTTCCTTCAGAAAGGAACAATAAAACGGAGAAGTGATATTCCTTCAAAAAGGAACAGCGAAACGGCGGAAATGTTGTTCCTTCGGAAAGGAACAACAAAATGTAAAATTGTTGTTCCTTCGAAAAGGAATAGCAAAGTGGTGAAAATGTTGTTGCTTCCAAAAGGAACAGCAAAATGCAATAGTGTTGTGCCTTTGAAAAGGAACAGCGAAGCGGTGAAAATGTTGTTCCTTAGGAAAGGAACAACAAAGTATAAAAAAACTGCAGAAATGCATAAATCTGTATAGAAAGTAATTTAGACAAACATAACAGAAAAAGTTATGTACAAAATTTTGAAAGCAATTAAAGTACTTAGTGAACAAAAGGCGAGGAAGAGTTTTCTTCCTTAGCTAGAATCTGCATGTCAAAGTCTTCCCGAAGTTGCTGGTAGAAGGATTCTCGAGTAAGCAGTTTGCGGTAGAGTCGAACTCAGTGGCCGTTTGCTTTAAAAGTATGTCCAGATCCGTCAATGGTAGTTAAAGTAATGGTGCCATTATCATGCACTTTTTGGATTTCATACGGTCCTAGCCAGCGAGTTTGAAGTTTCCCCAGAAAATCCTGAAACCTGGAATCATATAGGAGTGCCCAATCTCCTTCATGGAAGACCTTCTTTTTTATAAGTGTGTCGTGCCATTTTGCTCTCTATTGTTGGATTAATGTAGTATGTTGAAGAATAGAGATCCCGATTTCATCTAGGTCGTTGATTTGTTGTAGTCTATTAATTTGGGCCTCATTTAAATCTAGACCGACTTCTTGTGCTGTTCTCAGCATTTTTATTTCGAACTCTATTGGAAAGATGGGTTCCTTTCCAAATACTAGCTAATATGGTGAATAACTAGTGGTGTTTCTCCATGTTGTTCTGTATGCCCACAAGGCTTCCGGAAATCTTGTAGCCCAATCACGTCTGTGTGATGCAATGGTTTTTGTTAATATTGCTTCTATTACCTTATTCGTGCTCTCTACTTGGCCATTTTCTTGTGGGTGGTATGGCATGGTAATCTTGTGGTGAATATGATAGTTTTTTAATGCTGCAGCAATTTTATTACCAACAAATTGTGGTCCTCCGTCCGTGATTATGTCTTTTGGCAGGCCATATCGCACAAATATCTGGAACAGGAAATGAATGACAGAATCCTCTATAGCTCTTAGAAGTGCCTCCGCTTCAACCCATTTGGTCGCATATTCTGTTGCTACCAAAATATATGTTTTCTGGTTTGATGGTGGGTTGATCGGACCAACAAAATCGAGCGCCCAACGCTCAAATGGTTCAATGACTAGTTGTGAGTTCAAAGGCATTTCATCGGACTGTCCAGGGCGTCCTACTCTTTAGCAACTGTCACAAGCTTGAACAAATTTCTTTGCATCTTTGAAGATTGTGAGCGAGTAATACCCTGTTTGTAGAATTTTGTGACTAGTTCCTTGATCTGTGAAATGTCCGCCACATGGATCATCTTGACAAGTTTTCAGAATGTCAAATATTTCATCTTCGAGGACGCATCTTCTAATGTGCATAGCTGCCCCTGTATGGAATAGGTAGCCCCAATCCAAGAAAATCGGGTACTGTGCTGCACGATTTTTTTTCATTCATTGGGGGTCAAATTCTTTGGTAATTTGCCTATCGCTAAATAGTTTGCAACATCAGCATACCAGGGTGTTTTGACAGTAACAACAAATAAATGTTCATCTGGAAATTGATCTTCAACTGATGTTGTGTCCACTGGCTTTGGCATTCGTGAGAGAAAGTCAGCTACGAGATTCTCTTTTCCAGGTCGATATTTTATTGTGATGTTAGATTCCTGCAATAAAATCAACCATATTGTTACTCTACCGTTTGTAAATGGTTTATTTGTTAAATATTTTATGGCAGAGTGATCTGTATAGAAAACAACATGATATCCAGTGATATAATGCCTAAATTTATTTACAGCATGTATTACAGCTAAAAATTATTTTGCAGTAACAGTATAGTTTAATTCAGCAGGAGACAAATTCTCGCTAATATATAGATTGCATATGGTTTTTTGTCTTCTTCCTGCCCAAGGACTGCTCCAATAGCTGTGTCTGAAGCATCTGATGAAATTTGAAATGGCAGGTCCCAATTTGGGCCTCTAAGCATTGGGGTTGTTGACACAAGCTTTTTCAGATCCTCAAAAGCATGGTCACATTTATTTGTCCAAACAAAATCAACATTCCTTGTTAGTGCATATAAAGGTGCATCTATTTGAGAAAAATGTTCTATAAATCTCCTATAATAACTAGAAAATCCAAGAAGATTGTGTACCTCTGTCTATGTGGTAGGAGTAGGTATTAACAAAATTATTTGAATTTTGGTCGGATCTATCTGTATTCCTATTGTTGAGATATAATGACCTAGGATAAGTCCTTCAATTATCATCATATAACACTTTTCATGGCTCAAGCAGAGCCTGGTGGCGCTACATCGTTGCAGCACCTTTTTCAATGTGTCTAGTGCTGGGTCGAAATCATCTTTGTATGGTGTGAAATCATCCATGTATACTTCGAGCCCTTCATTTATTAAATCTAAAAAGATGCTGAGGATAGCCCTTTGAAATGTGGCAAGGCATTCCATAGGCCAAAGGGTAAAACTCTATAGGCAAACGTTCCCCAAGGACAAGTAAAGGTAGTTTTGTCCTGGTCTTCAAGGGTAATCTGAATATGATTGTACCCACTAAAGCCATCCAAGAAAGAAAAGAATTTCTTTCCTACTAATACAGTATCCAATACCTGGTCAATGAATGGAAGGGGAGAGTGGTCTTTCTGGGTTGCTTTGTTTAATTCTCTATAATCTACACAAATCCTCCACTTTCCATTCTTCTTTGACACCACTAATAGCAGAGAGACCCATTTTCTATCGGAGATTGGATAAATAAAGTTTACATCCAAAAGTTTTTGTAATTCATCTTTCATAATGTCTTTTAGATGAGGGTTAATTCTTCGCTGGGGTTGGTGAATAGGTCTCGCATCATTTTCTGTGTGAATTTGGTGTGTACATAGTTAGCGATCGATTCCCTTTATGTCCGGATAATCCCATGCAAAAGCTTCCTTATATTTTCTTAGTAGTTGGATCAGCTTCTCTTCTTGTTCAGGAGTCAGGTTATTATTGATGTTTAAATTTTTCCCAACTCAATATCTATAGTTTTGCTATTTGAAACAGAGGTAGTAGGTATTGTTTGATCATGAGTGTCTTTGAGAGGATATTCTTCTAGTTCATTGTCAAATGCTGCCTCTATCATGTGACATTGTACATGGGATCTGGACTCAGCTTGATTAATAAAGTTGTTAATAACATCATCCTCTGTTTGATCTTTGAAATCAAGGGCATCTTCTATAGTTAATGGGGATCTAATGTTTTCAGTAAGCTATGATAAAAGATATTTGTTAGTTTTTATTATTGTTATACTTGGCTGAGCTGGACGGTATAGGGCTAGATTCTTGATGTTACTTCCTCTAGTTATGGTCATACTGCCTTGTCGGCAACCAATGTAGGCATCAGTGGTTGCAAGCCAAGGTATACCTAAAATGAACGAATGTCCATCGAGTCGGTTTTTATGGTTTATTATTAGAAAGTCGGCAGGATATTCCCAGGAATCAACAGATACTATGACATCATGTAGTGTACCTTCTGGCCTACCACTGATCGATCAACCAGTTCTAATAAGGTAGAAGTTGGTTATATTGATGTAATGCCTAGTTTTTGACAAGTGTTGGTTGTTAAAATATTAATTGCAGCCCCTAAATCAACTAAGGCATTTGAAAAGGTTTAACCATTGATTTTCACTGTCACTATTGGATTTCCTGGGTCTTCATATTTGACAGGTGCTTCTCCTCTTGATAACAGATCAGATAGGGTGCCAACTACTTGGACTGTTGGGTTATTTGTTATTCTCTTCCTTGGTTTTTTTATACATAGCTCTTTGATGGTCTTCGCATATATCGAGATATCTTGGATAGCTTGGAGGAGTCAGATTTTTATGTACAAATTCTTCAGTTTTCCTAGAATATCAAAGTCAGGATGTTCTATAGGACGTGGTATGATTAATCATTCTAGGAATGGGGGAGAAGATGTGGTTTCCTGTTTATGAGTCTATTTTCTGACCACCTCTTCTTCTTGTAATGGTTATTCTATGGGTAACTGATTTTCAACTTGAACATTTTTATCTCCCTCGGTTTCTATAATGCGTCCAGACCTTAATTGAAGGTCATTGCACTTCCATAGATCAGTTTCTAGTTCTGGTGTTTCAATTATTTGAACAGATTGCACCAGTCTTTTATTTGGGTTCGGGTTGGGTTAGGCTGGGAGTTGCGGTCTTAAGTTGATCTGGGGGTTTTGTTGTAGTGCTGGAAATGTAGGTTGAGGGAATGGAATGGTTCCTACTAGCTGATTCATCAGTCTTTGCCAAATTGCCTGCCAGGCTTGAATCTGCGAAGTGGGAGAGACCATTGTGTTGGATATGCATTGTTTTGCCAATATGGTGGAGCGTAGGGAAAATTTGGCCAATTAGATTGGCTTGTTTGACTCAGCCATGGTGATGATGAAGGAAATGGTTGTTGTGACCAATTTGAGAAGGGCGGTTGATTTTACCACATTGTATTATATTGCTGAGCATGATATTGTAAAGGATGGAAAGAAGAAGCTAGATCAGGAAACATACCTGATTGTCGTGGCTGCCATTGATGGCCATGGCTAAGTAGGTACGCTGGTTCTAGTTCTTCTTCCGCTTCTTTGTATACTGCTTTCAAACCAGGAAGTGAGGCGCAACTCTCCGTAGAGTGGTTTTCTACAAATAGCACAAACTTGAACTGCATCTAATGGGCACTCTTTGTGGATGTGTTTCTTCTTGTATCTAGGACAAAATATTGCCAGATTCTACTCTGCCTCGTCTTGTTTCTGTTTCGCTTGCATAATATTGAGCTATGTTGTCAGAGTCCCCAATATATCAATTTTGAAATTTTCTAGTAAATTTCCAATTTCTACGCGAGTTACTCCTTCTCTAGAGATCTTGTTGTCCCTTGTAAACCTGTCATGTTCTGCGATTTTTAGCCTTATGATGCCTCGTGAGCTCCTAATACATAAATCAATGATGTTAGCAAAATCTTCTTGATAGATGTCTCCTTTTCCCACAATATTTAGTGTTTTAATCCATTGTTCCTTCATACCTTTAATTAATGTTGTTTTTAATACATTGTTGGGTAAGGGTAATGATGCATAAGGAGATCTTTGAAGATTATACTGAAAACATTCAACATATTCTTCTAGTTTTTCATTAGGTCTAGCTACCATCTGAAAGATTTCATCTTTTAACTCTCTGGACCTACAATAATCTTGATATTTCTTCAAGAAAGCACCTTTCATCTGATCCCAGTCATTTATACCACCTCCACCCAATCCCATAAACCATCGTAAAGGAACTCCTTTTAATGTAGAAGGAAATAGTTTCATCTTTTGGGGATCAGTGGTATAGTCAGATCCTTTGCACAACACATCAAATTCAAACAAAAATGCATCTGGGTCCTCTGATGTTAGGCCATGAAATGTAGGGATATGCTTGAGAGGAATTTCCTTCATAGGTGCGTTGACTACAGTATCTACAATGGGATATTGTAGTGTGGAGGTTTGGGGGGTTTGCTGTTTCTGTGCCATTTGGTCAAATATATGCCAATAACCTTATGAGATTTCTAGGAGGGTATTCCTACAGGAATGGCCTTAACAACACTTCCTTTGTCTGGGATGATGAGAGTTCCTACTATCTGGGGGGATTTTAGTTCTTGAGGTTCTTCGTTCTGGATGATTTTTGCAGCACTTCCCTTATCTGGGCTGCTTAATGGCTGAATTATTCCAAGAGGAGATCTTGGTTCTTCAGTTTCCCCCGCTTCTCCTCTCCCTTTGCAGAGATTAATAAGGTTCCCTTCTTGCAACGATTTTGAGCTAGAATTCTCAATTTCTTGAAAATCTTGCTCCTCAGTTTGGCTGTGCACCTCAGCAAAGGCTACAGATGGTGATCATGTGGCATGAAGGGAACTAGTAGGTTGTTTAGAAGCAACTTTTCTAGGTCTTACTGAAGGTTGAGATTCTGATTTTTTAAGGTCTATAAAGGTCGATCGGCCAAGAGTCATCGGCCCCTTAGCTTTATCAGGCTTGGGTAGTGGTTTAGGATTTTTTTCAGGTTTTTTCTGCTTAGTCATGCACACAAATCAAATGCTGATAAAAACAAATCTGCAGGAAAGTGGGTAGGGGAGCAAGGTTGTTACATGCTCCGTACACAGGTTCTTACCTTCCGTTTTTAAAACCCAATTCTCTCCTAGCAGGTACTTACACTACTCTCAAAAGAAACAAATGGCTACACTCTTCCCCGGCAATGGCGCCAAAATGTCGAGCAATAAAAAAGGTATTTTCACCTCTATTTACCCTACATTAATTATCAATCTAGGTACGATTTGTTATCTCAAAGAGTGTACTCAATCGAGGTAGTCACTTTTCAGGAGTAATGCTAGTAGTATAGTGCTAAAGTAAATAAATACTAGAACAAACTCTAAATGTAATGGCAAGAAATTGAAATTCTTTGTAATGAAATCATTCATTTAAGAAACTAACACTTCATCAACCAAGGGTGCAGTAATGGTAACTCTTCCCTTTGTAAACTGATGCAACTGAAAAGCAGTCAAAAAGAAGATCTCCAAACTGGGAACTAGACAGTAATAGCCAATGTTCACTACAGTTGCAGATCGTTTTGTTTATACCAAAGCAATTACTTGAAATGATAATTCAATTAACAGGAAAGGGAACAACAAATAATATATTTGAAAAGATTGATCAGCAAAGCTTTAACTTACAGAAATGAGTTAAGCAGCAATAGTAATCTAAAGGAATTAAGCAATAACCTTTAACTCAGAAATGATTTGAACAACAAACCGAAAATGGAACAATAAACTAACATAAATATTACGGAATATTGAATAGCAACTTGAATCAAATGTAAACACACAGCAAACTAAATCAAATGTTAGCACACAACGAATCTATAATGATGGAAGCAGTATTTTGGGTTTCGTCATAACAAGTATTAATCATGGTTATGAAGAATCAACAATTGCAGTTACAATGGAACGACAATCTAAATGAACAATAATCACACTTAGAGGTAAACCGTAGCTAAATAAACAATAATACCGATCAGTAAATGCATAGCACGGTTACTCTGTAAACAAACAGTAATGTTAATCTGTAAAGGAACAGCAATGTTACACAATGATTCCAATCTGTAAGGGAACAACAATGGGATATGATTTTAGAATAAATAGCATAACATTCTAGTTGCAAAAGATAACCTTACTATTCAAATATGAATGAAATATAATAGAAATAGTCCATGAAATGATAAGGAACAACAAATTACTGAATGAAACAAGTAAAAGAAATCAAACCACACATGACTTGGAATTGGAAAATAATGGTCAGAAAGCAAGTGATCCACTAGGGCTGGGCCCTTAGCCTCCAAGGACGCACTGTTGTGGTTACTCCAGAATCAAAGACGGAACAACAACAAAGTTTATATATTAATCATGAAAACGGAGTTACAGTTATCACTCTTTAGAGAGAGTTGATGATCAAAGTTTAGTTTACAACAGTAAATTCTATAAAACAACAATAATCCCCCTAGGCTAGCAACGTTGTCCCTTTTATAGTGGCCAGGCGAAAATATCAATGATACAGATATTCTTAAGGTAGCGATCCCTCAGGATCAAAGGATCCTGAGAGATTCGCCATATCGTTATCCTTTAGTTATCTCCTCATCTTCTTGCGCTGATTTGGTATTTATTCTTCATTTTCCTGGCTTATGCGCTCCGATTTGGATTGCCTCATCTGGATGCGGTTCCCTGTCAAAGGGACAACAGTTGGTTTCACCTTGTCTTTTCCTTTGAAATGGCGATATTCTATTTTCTTCATTTTCTACATAGAAAAAGGTAATAATTAGTCATTTTATGTTACTTACAAATCTCTTGAACTTTATCTTAATCCTTCATCATATGCCCATTTCATAATGTAAAGAAGTTATGAATTAAAGGAAAAGATAATGAAATGAGTAGCAATTACGTACCTTTTCTAATGTTCAACATCGGTGTCATTCATTATTCTGGTAAGTTTCATGATGTTCTGGGTAGTGGTATGGAGACTAGCCTAAACAAGTGGCTTAAATATCGTAGTCGCTAGAATAAAACTAGGTGAAAAAGCTTGCAGTCGCATGTAGGCCTTGTTGTGGGAGAAACTTGACTATTAAAATCACATGGAGGGATTTTCATGGGAGCGACTAGGGGTTTAGTTTAGATAAAAAGAAATTTAACTCAAGGGTTGGGCACCTGGAGTAGTTGGTTAGCCCATGGGGGTCCTGCAACTCCTAAGGAAGGTCAATTTGGTTTTGGTTTGTCAATTTCACTTCCTTAACCGTACTTGGGAATTTGAGTCACATCATAGTAACTCTTCGTCACATATTTACCCTCGTGGACCAGTTAGCTTGGGTAACTATGGGAGGAGGGTGGTACTAGAGCATGGTTCAACACTTGGACTGGGTGTGGTGGAATGTGTTTGTCATCCATGCATGTTAGTAGTCTATGTGATTGTTATGTATACATTATGATAGTCATTTTTACAATTTGTGCCATCATGGTGTTAATGTGTTGCCTGAGATAAAGTAGGAGAAGTAAATCATCAAGGCAAAGTTGTAGCACTTAGTGTAAGAGCATATCACCATACAATTTTGTGCATTTGGCATTCATGTATGTTGGTTAATAGTTGTTATAAGAATTATGGTTATGTACATGCATGTTATTCTATGGTTGTCGTGGTTACATATATGATAGATGCTAGTTAATCAGTGTGGTCATACAAACATGTGTCAAATAGTCATGAATGGTAACAACTTGTTGTTATATGCATTGCAGTCATATGCATGATGAGTATGTTCATTGCATTTGATATTTTGATGTTATATATATCGTGTTAATCTAGATTGGTCTATGTAGATGTTTGTGTTCATGATATTCAGGTATGAGTCGATATACTTGTGATATTGTGTCTTACTAATCTAGATTGATCATGTAGATGTGATAACCTCCCCTGAGATACCTTGAGGTATGAGTTTGGTTATGTCATCTATTTGATTTATCTAACATGATATGTTTATAGCTTGTCTGAATGTTCGATTAATTTTATGATGTGAGTATGTGTATCTATAAGATTGCATTATTTGAATGATCTTATTTTAAGATGGTTATACTAACACATTATGTGTTGAGACAGCTAATATGCACTTGAGCGCACGTGAGTGTTAGTTGAAGTGTTATGATTAATGACTATGATTTGATTATGATATGGTTTTTAGTCTTGGTAAAAGTTGATTTCAAATTCATAGACATGATTTTTTTTTTATCTTTGGGGCATGTGGTTGACATGTGTGAACAGTTGTAGGGCAACATATTTGGTGTTAATGTGAAAAGTTAATAGTTGACCTGTTTACATAACTAAGAACTCAGTGATGTGACAATACATAGTAAGACCCAATTACAGTAAGGTAAAAACGTAAAAGAAAGAAATTGGGTGAAAATTCCTTTGGCTATGTTTGTAAACCTTAATTACAAATGAATGGGTGCTTTGCCTGACTAAAGAAAGTCTTCTTAACCTTGTTTTTGGTTGACATTATGTGGATATGTGATATATTTATGAACTTGTATTTGACAGGTATAGTAATTGGATTCTAGTTATAGCTAGAATTGTCATGGGAATTGGAGTCCCTTGACAGATGGTGTGGATGTGTTCAGTTCCAAGGTCATGTGCTTGGCACAACAAGGTAATGTAACTGGTATATTGCTATGTTTATTTATGCACTAAAAGTTATGTGTTTATGGCTGTATGATGCAGGGAACTGCATGGAAAAAGAGACTTCCATGAAATATTAGAGATGGCTTGGGTTGAGCATTTATTTGGAAGCACTAAGAAACCATGGGGGATTGAGACATGGCGTCCATTGGAATTCTTGTCCTTTTAGTGCTTTGTGATTTGTTTGTGCTTTATTTACGATTTTGATTGTGTCTGGTGCATGGCCATTCCACTTTTTTTGTGGTGTCATATTTTTATTGGTTTTTCATGGTTTTCTTCTTGTTTGTTTCTTGTTCTTTTCTTTTATGTTTTGAGGGTCTTGGGAATTGGTCGGGGAAAGAGGAAGGTTAATGGAGCTTGGGAAGAGCTAAAAGAAACCCAATAGGTAATTTCATACTCATATGAAGTTGATGCATGAGTAAAGGGAAACTAAAGGAAAGAATATGACAACCACTTGGATTATTTGGGTCCATTGGTGTAAATGGGTGGTGGCAGGACCATCATGAGAAAGGTAATGAGAAAGGTAAAGTAAATGGATTTGAGACATCATATGCTTTGGCTATGTTGGGAATTGTTGTTTTCAATGTTGTGCATGTTGTGCACAAATAAAGGGAGTTCTTTTCACCTTGACCTTATGATATCTGGTAATTATGTTGTGATCATGATTATTTTGATGTCCATATCTATATACATGTACATATGTATGCCATTGTCTGACAAGGTCACCAGGGATCATGATTGTTTTATGTTAATTTTTATATGTATACATGTATGTATGTATGTTGTTGTATGACAGGGTTTTCAGGGATCATTCTTGTGGAGGAATTATTTCTTAGGCATGGGAATGGCATGAAGAGATTCTTGGTTTATGAGGAATCAAGTGGGAAGAGGAGGCCTAATGGATCTATGAGGTTAGTATCATGTGGATATGATTTGATATTATGTGATTATACTATGTATATGTTTATGTTATAGCAAGTAATGTTGAGGGATACATCAGTGGAATGAAAGCAGTGTGATATGTGACACACTAGGACAAGCATGGATAGTGGAAAGACACTAGAAGCAATATTGCTTGGTAGAGTCAGTGTGTGGTCTTTGGATGTGTAGTACTACTATTGTATATATGTTGTACATGTTGTATATATGGTATTATGTGCATGCTTCATGTATGGTGTTGTGTATATATGGTGTTGTGTGCCTGTTGCATATGCGGTATTGTGTGCACATTGCATATGTAGTACAATGTACATATAGTATTATGTGCATGTTGTATGTGCGGTATTGTGTACATATAGTGTTTTTGTGCATGTTGTATGTGCAGTACTTTGTACATACAGTGTTGTGTGCATGCGTCTATGTGCGTTGTTGTGTACATATGGTGTTGTGTGCATGTTGTATATGAAATGTTGTGTACATATGGGGCAATATGCAAATTGTACATGTGGTGCTCTGTGCGTGTGGTGCTATGTACCTGTGGTACATTCAGGTTTGCGTGCATGTGGTGTTCTATACACATTGTGCAAGTGGTGTTGTGTATATGGTGTGTTGTGTACACATTGTGCAGGTGGTGTTGTGCACACATCATTCAAGTGGTGTTGTATACATGTGGTGATGTGTACATGTGGTGTTGCGTACATGTTGTGTAGGTGGTGTTGTGTACATGAGGTACACATGCTGCTATTGTACATGTGGTATTGTGTGAATTTCATACACATTGTGTTGTGTATATGTGTTATTGTGTTATGGGTATTGCGTAGTCATTGCATCATGACATATGTATTCATAGTGTTGTACTCGATGTATGCATATGTATTGTGTTGTACACCAGATTTAGGAGTATGTATTGCGTTGTGTTGTACATAGGGTGTAGGTGTATGTATTGTGTAGTGTTGTACATCGTGTGTGGGTGTATGCGTGTCATGTACACTATGTGTATCTGTACGTGGTTGAAGAGAAGAGAAGTATTAGGTGCTTTCCATGTGTGATAACCCATCCGATGTGTGTACGAAAAGGACAAAGGATAATGGTAGAAGCAAAGGACCGATTAAAGGATAAGTATCAATATTTTATTTCAGTTTTATTATGCATATGATCTATGACTTTGATTTATGATGGTTCCATGTGATCTATCACTCTTCTTTATGATGGTTACATGTGATTTATGTTTCCAATTTATGATGGTTTTGTTTTGAGATAACTGAATGTGATATGTTTATACATGATGATTTAGTGAAAGAGCTAGTTTGACTTGTTATGGCAAGAAGTAAAAAAAAGTGCAGGTGTACCTTATTGATGAGCTACCGATAAGGTATGACTTGAATTTATTTCAATTCTTTTTGAATCTAATGACAGTTATGTGCTTGGTACAGGAAAGCATGAAAATGCTCCAGTGGGTGGTTGGAACTAACTGCAAGAATTAGTAATAGTAGAAAAAGGAATTGGAACAGACAGTAATATGCTAGTAAAACATTCATGAGCAAGTCCATTGTGGGACTCTGGTACCCAATAGTGTCCATTTATTTCCATGATCATGTTATGAACAGTATGATGGTTTTGAGGTAGAGATATGCCTTGGTTTTTTGACCTTTCGATGTGAGGAAACCTTGCCAAGGGATGGATCACCCGGGATAGGGGATGCCGAGGAACTTGGAAGGTGAGTGACTGAATAGGAGGGGATGAACGAATTTCCTAAGGGACTGTGTAACAGAGAAGGGAAGGCTAGGGGATGGATTTGTTTTGGTCATTAGAATTTCCAGGTGGAATCAAACTCACATTGGGAGTGTGCCCTAGAACAATGAGTCGGTAAATATTCACGGAGGAAACAAGTGGCACAAGATTATAGCGCTAGACATTAGATACATGTTTGACTTTGGTAGTGGATTATGGACTTCCTAGGAAGAAGGTGAATCCTGGTATTACTTTTGAGGGTGGAGGTGTGAGCCTCTGGATCCCCTTGTTGTAGATGCAGACATCATATCCTTTTATTTATTGGTTAGACTATTTCCTTAACCCTTCAACTGAGCAATAATGAATGTTGGACAGAGAATCTAGAGACTCACCATCTCCACCCTTCTTCTGAGTTGTAATCAACAAGGCACATGGAATCCATAGACTCATTGCCTCCACCCTTTAGTAGAAAAATGAGTAATAATATACCCAGTTTATCTAAAGACCAAATGCCTCCACCCTACACAACTCAACACTGTGGTTCCACCTAACTTGGGCAACCTAGAACCATAATAAATCAAGCATACAACATGGAATCCATCTAGAAACACTCCAAGAATTTTCCTGGGAATAATTCCTCCACCCCAACCCTTAGGGATTTTACGAGAAACACCATATCCAACCCCTGGGTACTTAGAACTCAAGAGAAAATTTCTTCCCCACATGGAGGTGATTTCCTCCTTGGATTATCTTGCCAAACAACTATTTCTCTTTCTCTACCTCCTTATTTTTCTAAGCTTCTCTCGCTTTCCCTATTGTTGTATTCTTCCTTTTTCTTCCCTCTTCATTCGAATGTTCTTCTCCCTCGCCAAGCTCCCAAGTTCGCATTTTCTCTTTGTTCCACTCTCTCATCTTCTGCATGTTTGCTCTCTTCTTGTCCATGGTGGTTCTTTCCTTCTCCTTGTTCGAGTCCTCTTCTCCTCTCCATAACATCTGACAGAGGACACTGCTCGCAAATCTTGTCATCCAATGGTAAGTGAGCCACACCCTCCTCTTGTTACCATTTGGTTAATTCAGTTTAATGACCCATTCCCTCTTTGTGTGCTATATCATAGTTTCTTATTAGCACATGTCAACTTCATTTGTTAATGCGTCCTTCTTACTTGCATTATTTTCCAAGAGAGTATGGTTTTTGGCATACCTTCTTGCAATTTCATTAAGTTCAAGACCCAATCTATTAAGGTAGTCAAAAATCATCCTTCAATGGTTGTCCCAAAAACAATCTAGTTTTCCTGCAGCAAGTAAATTGAACATCCCAAGCAAGTGTCCTCCCTAGCCTCTGGAATTTGTGTCACATAACTCAGCTCGAAAATATTTTATAAATTATTTACATTACATAATAAGATTGAGCAATTGGGGTTGTCACACCTCTCACATGCATTTAGTGATTTGTTTGATAAGTCAAAGGAATTAATGGCTTAATTTAAGGCACATAAGAGAAAATAGATGAGTTCTAAGGCTTACACTTCAAAATATCACACCGTTGTTTGTAATGTTCTCATGGAAATTTTCACTAAAAAATTATTATGTTTGATTTGATATCCATTAGCCATTCAATAGTTATAAAATATACATTATCAATATTGTATTGATTTTAAATACATTTTGAAATTTTTAAATAATAATTATAATTATTTATAATAATTAAGTCACTATTTTTTAAGGATAGTAATTACTATAAAGTTATATAATAGAGAAAGCAACAATTTTATATATTATTAAATATTTTTTTTAGAAATATTAATCAATAATTTATAATTTATAATATGGAGGATATGTACACAATTATTTATTAACCGTAACAATATTATTTCTAATTTTTTGATGATCTATGGAAATAATATTAATAGGCTATCCTCTACAGATATACTTGTGATAATTTTTTTATCCAAGGATAACTAGAGTCAATGGAAGAACCCATAGCGAAAGAAGGGTTAATCAACCTTCCCTATGGAAGGGAGAAGGGTTAGTTAACCCTTCTAAATAGATATCATTGTTATAGAATCTAAGCACACCAATGCATAGAGTATGAAGAATTACGCAAAATGAAAAAATAAATGATGGACTCTAGATGATAATGTTATGACTTTTCAAATTTCATTGTCTAACAGCTCTAGTGAGAAGTGTCAACTGACCCTTCTATTGAGAAACGATATGAAATTCTAAAAAAAATCCTACATGAGATTTATTTTCCATGCAATCGTATATAGTGTATATACTAACAAGAAATATGGATGATAAGCTTATATGGACTCTCGATGATAATGTTATGACTTTTCAAATGTCATCATTTAACACCTCTAGTGAGAAGGGTCAACTGACCCTTCTAGTGAGAAACTAGAAGAATGTCTAAGAAATTTCCTACATGAAAGTTATTTTCCACCCAATCATAGGTATATAGGGTATATCCTAACAACAACTCGAGATGTGAGGCCACAAGGGCAAAGGAACCAAGCTTCAAGATTATATATCTCGTATCCCAACCAATCCATTCACATACTAAGCTAATATGCTCACTATAGAGCATTTCAAGCATCTCATCCAACCATAAAATGGCCAAGAAATTCATTTACACTAACCCAAAAACACAAGAAACTTATTCCCTATCAATGCTGAATAGTTCCTCGAGGATTTTTTCCCCTCCAATATTCTTTCATGTGGATATAAAGCACCCAACCTATTATATGCTTTATGAAAATTTCCTACAAAAACAATACTTCATTTTCAAGCATATAAAGAGAAATAATTACATAGTGGGTGCAGGATTCTTAACTTTCCCCACCTCATATCCATCTATGTTTCTTCTCAAATTGATAGTTTCCTCTTCATGGTGTTGATTTGATCACTTTATAGACTCATGGTTAGCAATAGCGAACCTAACATGAGAAATCATAAATCATGCATGTAAGAATGTTGGAATGAATGTAAGTCAATGGCCTTGAGAGGATGGCAAAAAATTATGGCTAACAATTATACAGTGGGTAAAGGATCCCTAACTTTCCCCACCAAATATCCAGTTATGTTTCTTCTCAAATTGATGGTTTCCTCTTCATGGTGTTGATTTGATCAATTTCTATACCAATGGTTACCAATAGAGAACCCAACGTGAGAAATCCTAAATCATGCACATAAGAATGTTGGAATGAATTAAGTCAATGGAAATGAGAGGATCGTAGGAAAACGATGGCTAACATTTTTTTTTGAGAGGAAAGTAGGACTCTTATACTTCACGTGATGATTGTACTTAGCCTATGATTCCATAATTACATAAGAAGACTTCCCCACCAACCTCCCACATGCATTTATTGGTTCATTTGAGAAGTCAAAGGAATTGGATGGCTTTATTTAAGGCACATGGTGGGAAATAGGTAAGTTCTAAGGCTTACACTTCAAAATATCACACCATTGTGTGTAATGTTCTCATGGAAATTCATTTGATATCCATTAGACATTCAATAATTACAAAAATATATATTATTAATATTGTATTTATTTTGAATACATTTTGAAAATTTCAAATAATATTATATTATTTATAATAATTAATTCACTTTATTTAAGGATAATAATTATTATAAAGTTATATATAGAAAGAGAAACAATTTTAGAATCACAATTTCTTTTTAATCGTAGTAATATTATTTGTAACTTTTGTATAATCTATGAAATAATATTAATAGGCAATCTCTCAAATTGATTATCCTCCCTAGTTATACTTGTAATAATTTTTTGTCTGGGATAAATATGGTTAATGAGACGAAACCATAGCAAAATAAGGGTTAAAAAACCTTCCCTGTGGAAGGGAGGAGGGTTTGTTAAGCCTTCTAAATAGATACCCATGTTTTAGAATCTAACCACACCAATGCATAGAGTATGAATAATTACCCAAAATGAAAAAATAAAAGATGCACTTTAGCTGATAATGTCATGAATTTTCAAATGTCATCATCTAACACCCCTAGTGAAAAGGATAAATCGACCCTTCTTTTGAGAAACTAGAAGAAAATCTAAGAATTTCCTACATGAGATATGAGGCCTTTAAGGAAAAGGAACGAAGCTATTCACATGTTGAGATAATATGCTCACTATATATCATTTCAAGCATCTCATCCAACCATCAAACAACAAAGAAACTCACTTACACTAACCCAAAAAGACAAGGAATTTCTTCCCTATCTACGACCAATAGTCCCTACAGTGGTCAAAGGATTCCTAACTTTCCCCACTTCATATCCATCTATGTTTCTTCTCAAATTAATAAATATACTATCATGAGAAATCCTAAATCATTTACATATGAATGTTGGAATGAATGTAAGTCAATGGTAATGAGAGGATTGCAGAAAATGATGACTAACACTTGTTTTTGACAAGAAGAAAGTAAGATTCTTACACTTCATGTGATGAATCTACTTAGCCTATGATTCCATAATTACATGAGAAGACTTCCCCACCAACCTCTAACATGCATTTAGTGATTAGTTTGATATGTCAAAGGAATTGGATGGTTGAATTTAATGAACATGGTTGAAAATAGGTTAATTCTAAGGCTTACACTTCAAAATATAACACCATTTTATCAATCAAAATTGTTATACCTTGTGGTGACGTAAAATTATAAATGCGGACACGAATGAATTCCTCTAGCCTGATAATGGGTCTAGCTACAACATATACATTCTATGGAAGATTTCCTTAGGTTAGAATCAATCAAGAGGGCCTATCTCTTGAACACTTATCCTGCTTCATGATGTCCTCGCTTGCTCGCTCCAGTAATCTCTCGCTTCCTTCTTCAAGCTCCTGAAACAAGTAAACAACAACAACACACAAACATAATAATAGACAAATTGCAATTCAACCTACTTAACAAGTCAAGAAACATCAAGACATGGATATGTAATACTATAAAACATGTAGGAAATCAATCAATAGTTTCATATATTAATATCAAAGAGAGATTACAACCATTCATCTTGATGTTGCAGTCTTCCTCTGACAAGACTAGGTTCCCACACACTTCTTCTTGCATTCCACGATGGCTTCAAACAACAATAGTTTTAAAGTTCTTCCCTTTAGGTTTCACTCTAAAAAAAAACACACTTATCCTTCACACAACTAGTAATAGCTTACTTGTCTACTTCAAAATAGCAACAACACTTTGCAACTATAACACTCACACTCAGCCCAAAACTACTACACCTAACACTAGTTTGTGCTTGGGAAAAAGGGAGGTTTATATAGGAAATATGGATGGGAGATGGATCCTCTTATCATAGGAGAATGACTTATCCCTTGAGGTAGTTCCATCATTATAAGGGAAAGGAGCCCAAACTGTCATCCTTGACCCCCTCCGGCTAAACCATTTACCAGACTTTTGTTACAGAGCTTCTAGAGCTGGAAGCTTTGGCTCTAATTTAAAAAAAAAATCCATAACAGGACCAAAGCAACTAGAACACAGCTCAGTGGCTCCAGTCGGTGCGAGGAGCAGTGCTAATCTCTGCACATCAGCGCGGGGGAGACAAAGGCCATTAGCATCGGTCTTGTAAACTGGTCAAAACAACAGTTTTAGGAAAAATAGTGCAAAAGGGAAATGATCTACTCATGAAGAGGGACACAATGGGAGTTTTTTCATGAAGGCAAAGCATGCAAGGTTCACTGTAGAGGTCCTCCAGGAACAAGGAACAGGTAGTACAGGGACAGTGACAAAATGTTGTGTAACATACCTCTCACTAGATAATCTTGAAATATTGATTCTCAATCTCCGATATGCAAATTCAACCTCTTCGTGTTTTAGGCCCCGACCTATGTGAGTTGGTTCTTAATTCTATTAACATCATAATGCAATAAATCATTCAAAAATGTCATTAAAAGTGTTGTATTTTATAATCATGGATTTGGCATTATTTTCATATTGAAGCCCCAAATCATGGGCTTGGCCTACTCATACAAGTACGACCACTTTTGAGTTGGTTATACATGTTTCTTGTACCATGTAATGTTAAGTTGTAAATGTGCACTTTAATCTCTTCCTCTTTGATGTGCTTTCTATAATATCCTTTGTTTCATTTTTTAACATAATTCTTTTACTTAACAAACACATTTCTTCTTCTATACCATTCTTCAAATCATTTCTACACTCTTCATCTTATGTTAATAATATCATTTAATATAACTTCTTTGGATAATGACAAAATTTCTAATACATGAAGTAGGGACATAAAATCTACCCTAAAACTTTCATACAATTCTCTCCCAATAATAATAAATCTACCAACTTTAAAATTTTCATTTAAAAAAATATATCATAGATTTTATAAAAACACTTTTATAAACAAAAATTTTAAAGAAACAAAAAAATAAAATCATTTAAATTTTACCTTAAACATTTCCTCACCATAAGTTTTAACCAATGAAGACTTTTCACATCAAAATATGATATCTCTAATATGCAAATTCAACCTTTTCATGTTTTAGGCCCCAACCTATGTGAATTGGTTTTTGATTATTGATTCCCAACAAAATGAAATAAATATGATTCAAAAATGTCTTTAATAGTGTTGTATTTTAGAAACATGGCTTTGATATTTTCATACCCAAAATCATAGACTTCGCCTACTCATCTAAGTGTTGCGAAAATTAAATAGACTAAAATCACGAGAATTTTGCGCGAAAAATTTCTTATTTAGAAACCAATTTTATAGAAAAATTTACACCATTAAATTTTTGATATAACAAGCAATATGAAAACCTAGAAATGCAACAAATGCAACAACTTAAAATAAACAAGGTACAAGCGTAGTTGTTGGAAACCTTTGACCACTACTCAGAGGGGTGAATCAATAGTGTGATCTATATACGATTTTTACCAATTTAAACTTCAATTATTGAATCAGACATATATTAACAAAAACTCATTAAACATGTGCATCACATAAGTATAGCTGAAAACCATAAGCAACCATATAAGAAAATAACAATGCACATAATCACATCATCACACGTAAGGCACAAGATTTCTGGTGGAAACCCTTCCGAGAGAAAAACCACCTGTGTTGATGTTGCTCTGCTCTGAAATTATATTAGTCAAGCAAAATGACTTTTACATATCTTATTTACTCCCATCAGCATAGAGACCTGACCTCATATATATAATTCTAACACGTATTGGCTAGGAGACTCAATACTACTGATAATCTCGAAAGGTTTTTCTCTATGGATCTATGGACTACCATCTGTTGAAGGATACCACGATCAACAATCCTCATCCAACTTCGATTGGACTATCGAACTACCATTCAATGAGAAATTTTTCCTTTTGTTGAAGCTTTGACATCACTACTTCTCTCTCATGAAGTCACTGCTCCTCTCCACTATGAGCACCTCCTTTCATCTATTTTCAAACTGGATCCCAATACTATTTGCTCAACAAGAATTCATCTCTACATACTTGCTCTTAGCAACAAGATCTCATCATCATCAACATATCCACAAACAAAGTCTCTCGGATAGCTAAAATTGTGGCCACATCAAATCTTAATGCAACTAGATCCTCCCAATAGAATAAGGTTGTATAATACAATCAACAACAAAATACACTATGGCTATGTGCCAAATGCATACCAACATCAACATCAACACTACCCAGTAGCATACAAATCTCTCCAACCAATTTCTACTCCAAAAGCTTCAATTATGAAATATTCTAGATCAAGCACCACATTTGCTCATTATGCAACAATAAACACACATAGACTGAAGCGTATAGACTCTCCAATAGGTCTGAAGCATACCCTACTTCACTACAACCTTCTCACTCACATACTGACTTCATCAACAACCACAAAGCTCACAATACAAGAATATAAAACTTGTAGGGCGAAATTGAGCTTGGGGCTTGGATCAAAGGTGCAAAAATTGGACCAAATCAATCCACTAATACCACAACTTGTGCATTAAATGCATTCACATCATGAGAGGATCTTTTCAAACTATTTCTGACTTTTTCAAATAATTTTGGAAGCCTCTAGGAATTTCCTTATTAATTTCCTTCCGAACAACACGAGGAATGCAGAGAAAATCTTGTGAAATCCCTCAAGCACATGCTTAACATTGGTTGAAATATACCAGGAATTGTGATTGCTCTCACAAGCTTGCCTAAGTGCGACTGGGACTTTTCAGTCGCTCTCATGAACCTGCAAGGGAGTGACTAGGGCAGAGGATGGGTGAAAACATCAACCTCTAAGCATTGAACCTCTTCCACCTATTGTGTCATATTCTTCGGCTCTTATGCAAACCTCCAAACCTCTTCCATGGCCTCTAACACATTTGCAAGTGAATCAAACATGTCTCCTAAGTGTCATTGCCAAGTTAGCCAAGAAGGCAAACAAAACAAGGTCGGAAAGAGTGCCAACAAGTCCTCCAATCTTCATCAATCATCACCATGAACTGCAACACATCTCATCAGACCTGAAATCACCTCTAAAATTCCATCATCAATCCATCACATCACTACAACAAGTCATCCTCATAAGCATAGACATGAGGACCTAATGAAGACCTAGTTGAAAACTCAACTAGTGTGCCAACACATCATCAACCATACCAATGCTATCATATGTCCATCATGAGTGTGCCATCAATAATACCAACACATACCACATCATCTTGAGTTTGACATCATAAGAATGATAGAAATTCCAACACAATCATCCCAATGCCAACACAACTAGCTGCAACCATGCTACAATTAATAACATCTACACATAAGCTAGGCGAGAAGTGGTTGACATCAATGCCAACATGAGCTAGTTGTCATCATGAACCATGCCAACATCAGTGAGTTGGATCCATGCACACCATCATGCCAATAATATCCTCATGGATGCCAACAATATCCCCCATTGGCATTGATGGAAACCATATGCAAATTCCATACCATCATCCTCTATTTCTCCCCCTTTGACATCAATGACAAAGGGCCAACATAATATGAATAGGCAACAATAAATGAAGCAAAAAAATACTAGAGAAATACATGTTTACATGGCTTAAATATAAACATATGAAATTTCATCCATGCCTCCATACAATAAAGAATAATATAGAAGCAACATCATCCTTTATCTCTCCACATATTAGAAGCAGCAAGCAGTAAATATACCAATCATCATTTAGAGCAACATATCCAACCAAAAAACTACTAGCAAGAAGAAATGTGCCAACATAAGTTAAACATCATCAACATATGAAACATAATCATAATATGTAGCAATACCCACATGAGGCAACCGCACACAATCTCCCCCATAACTACATATCAACAACTACCAAAACAATATCTCATCACATGAGGTTAAGAACCCCAACTTTCATAGCATCGTATGAGGCACATCATGAACACCTCCAAATAGATCATAATGCCAAAAATGTATGGTTGAAGTAATAAGGGAAAATAATTCTCCCCGTGAACACATGTCATCTCCAAGTTGTAGAGATACCAATTGTTGGGCTGAAATGATTACTTTTGCTGCAAACAATGTCTCCTTTGACAAGTAGAAGCACCATATGGACTGAGATTCCACATGATAATGACTGAAGTGACATATACATAATAAATACATGGATTTAGTAGCGACATTATACCTCATACATGATTATTACATGACCTCATGCCTCATGAACATATGACCCAAAAGATAGTACAATACAAGTACATGTCTGCATGAGCATTTTACATGAATATATCAATAAAAACATAGCTTCTATGATCATCTCCTATGGACCAATGACTCAAATACATATTACATAATGACAATTACATCATCATTATCCCATACATGTGGCTGCAAAATAGACTTATGATACTCCTCCAAAACATGCCTATCATCATGAAAACTCAACAATCTAAGGACTAGAATCTCAACCAATACATAAAGATGATACAATGGTAAAATACATGGTTGTAGTAATCATCACACAACAAATCATGGATGGTTGGTCCATGTCACATGTCATCACAATACATCCTAAATTAATGATCATAATCTATGCATGGTTGCACATCTTCTCAACCAACTGTTTGTGGAAACCAAAAGCATATACATGGATGAAAATGTGCTCATGTTTCTACTCATGAAAGGAATGTAAAATTTTTATAATCACATGAGCGAAAAGGAATGAAATATAAGAAAATAAGAAGGTTGATCTTATGGACCTAAATGTGCATGAGGCTCAAATGAACTTATCAAAGCTACTATTATAACTCGTACACATTAAGCTACCATACACTCCCCTTGAGGTTGTGCACCTCTCATGATCTACAGTCCACTATAAATATGCATGAATAATCATGGACTGTAGAAGGGAATGCTCTTCACTAGTTAAAGAGTTGAAGCTCCTTCTTCCTCCACATTTTTTTGGTCTGCTTCTTCTCTTCTTTGATCCACTTCTTCTTCTCTTCCTTCTCTTGCTTCCTTTCTTGCTTCACTTGCTTTGTAGTATATCCTCTTGTTTTTTTCTTCCTTTGCCGAATTTTCCTTGAGTAAAGCGGTAACAAACAATCTCTTGCTATATGGCCAAATCTATGGCATATAAATAACTCCACATGGCCAAGAGGGTCAATGTTATGAAACCAGCTCACAAAAAGATAGAAAAGAGAGATCAACACCTTAGAATTCAGCCTCTTCGAGGGGGCATCCTCTTTTACATTACACAAATGAACAATTCTTGGATGATACAAATGAAAATACCTCCTTTATATATATAAGAGTCTAAGGGGTCATAATATAATCAGAGTCGACATAACAATAATAATGTAAGGGCATAATAATAACAATAGTGGGCTTCTATGGGGCACAATAGTAACAATATGGGCACTACATGGGTACATCAATATAATAAGGGGGTTGTACTAATAACAATAAGGGGTTGCACTAGTAGTATAGGGGCCTAATAGTCAAATCGTTTTCTACTCATGCCTGATCTAAACCATGCATGAAATGTGTCTCTCCTCCAACGGTTAGACCTACAATCCACTTCCTTATGGCCAAAAAAGTGGCATGAGTAGAAATAACCATAAAAAACACAAGTATACCTATTGGGTATTCTTCTTGGCTACTGAAATTGTTGGAATCTTTGTTGATATGGACTCTATGTTATGCTCCAACAATTTGTTGCAATATGCCCAAACTTGTAAAAATTGTAGCATTATGTCTCATTCATCAAAGGAATAAAAGGACTTTACTTCCTTTGACATCTAATGGAGCTTCCATGATCATCTCTAGGAGAAAAATGTATGCTCAATGTAGGTGTTCATTGATATTTTCTTCTCTGTTATTGGTTTTGCTACTTGATTTTCTACTAGTTCTACTGGATCTGCTTCTTATTTCCTTGGATCTCACTTTTATTGTTGGTATTGTTTGTTATAAATTTATTGGGTTCTTATTTGATGTTTTTACCTGCAAGAAAAATAGTTTCACCCTTTTGAAATCCAAGGGCATATTTATCCAATGGTGATCTTTGGATCTCAAGCAAATTATCCAAGGAAACAATAATTTTCTCCATCTTCCATCGCTTTCTCAAGGAAACAGATTCAACTTATAACTTATCAACTTCTTCTACCTTCACTTGATATTGTTTCTTCATACCTTCCTCAACTTTCTCAAATTTTGTCAATTTAACTTTTAAGCTCACTATCTATTCCTTGATCTTGGCCTCCTTATCATCACAAATTTGCAATAATTCTTCTTGATCCTTGCATGAAGATGCTAGTCTAGAAATATCATTTTAAGAACCTTAACATTATCCTCACCTTCACTGGGCAATGCAACATGATCAAAATCTGAATCCTCAAAATTGTAAATCAAAATAAAGTCATTAATAGTTATATCTTTGGATTCATTTTGTTGCAATAACTTTGGTTCTTGATCTTCTAATTTCTACACATTATTTGTTAAACCACTTGCACTAGGAAGATGATATTTTTGTGGTTGAGCTTCCTTATTTTTAAGGCCATTCCTTTTCATGAAATTGTTTCCTCTAGTTCTTGGCCATTCATGAAAGAAAAAAAAATCAAATTCTGCCAACAAACCCTAGATATACTCTCCAGTGATAAAGATTCAAGCAAGAGCCTCTCTCTGATACCAATTGTTGGAAACCTTTGAGAACTACTAAGAGGGGGGTGGGGTGTCAATCAGTAATGTGTTCTATATATGATTTTTACCAATTTAAACTTCAATTATTGAATTAGACATATATTAACAAAAACTCATTAAATATGTCCATCACATAACTATAATTGAAAACCATAAGCAACACTATAAGAAAATAGAAATGCACACAAACACATCATCACACATAAGACACAAGATTTCTGTTGGAAACCCTTCTGGGAGAAAAAACACCCTTGTTGTTGCTGCTTTGTTCTAAAATTATATTATTCAAGAAAAATGTCTTTTAGATAGCTTGATGACTCCCATCATCATGGAGACTCGACCTCATATCTAGAATGCCAACACCGATCGGTTAGGAGACTCAATACTACTAATTAGATTGGAAGACTTTGTTCTCTATGGATCTACAAACTGCCATCCACTGAAGGCTACCACGATAAATGATCCTTGCCCAATTCCAATTGGACTATCTAACTACCATTGGATGAGAAACTATTCCTTTTGTTGAAGCTTCGACATCACTTCTCTTCTCTCATGAAGTAACCACTCCTCTACACTATGAGGACCTCCTTTCATCTATTTTCAAACTGGATCCCAAGACTCTCAACTCAATAAGAATTCATCTATGCATACATTTTCTCAGCAGCAAGATCTCATCATCATCAAAATATCCACAAATAAATGCTCTCTGATAGATAAACCTGTGGCCACATCAAATCTGAATGCAATAAGATCCTCACAACAAAATAACATTGCATAATACAATCGACAACAAAACTATGGTTATGTGCCAAATGCATCATCAAATCCTGCATAAAACAAGTGTGAGAATCACCAACATCAACACTACCTAGCAGCATACAAATCTCTCCAGCCAATCTCTACTCCAAAAACTTCAATTCTGAACTATTTTGAATCATTCTTCAAATATTATTATTATGCAGCAATAAACACACATAGACTAAAACATCTAGACTCCCCAATAGGTCTGAATCATACCCTACTTCATTGCAACCTTCTCACTCACATACTGACTTCATCAACAACCACAAAGCTCATAATACAAGAATATAAAACATGTAGGGTGAAATTGAGCTTGGGGCTAGGATAAAAGGTGCAAAAATTGGACCAAATCAATCCACTTACACCACAACTTGTGCACTAAATGCATTCACATCATGAGAGGGTATTTTCAAACCATTTCCTACTTTTTCAAACAATTATGGAAGCCTCTAGGAATTTCCTTATTAATTTCCTTCTGAACAGTACGAGGAATGCAGAGAAAACATCGTGAAATCCCTCAGTCACGTGCCTGACACTAGCTGAAATATACCAGGAAGTGCAGTCGCTCTCGTAGTCCTACCTAAGTGCGACTGGTACTTTTCAATCACTCTCATGAGCTTGCAAGGGAGCGACTTGGGCAAAGGATGGGTGAAAACATCAAGGTCTCAGCAATGAGCCTCTACCACTTGTTGCATCATCTTCTCCAACTATTGTGCAAGCCTCCAAACCTTTGTCATGGCCTCTGACACATATGCGAGTGGATCAAACATGTCTCCCAAGTGTCACTGCTAAGTTGACCAAGAAGGCCAACAAAACAAGTTCAGCAAGAGTGCCAACAAGTCCTCCACTCTCCATCAATCATCACCATCGATTGTACCACATCTAATGATACTTGCTGAAGAACCATCATCAAGTCATCACATCACTACAACAAGTCATCCTCATAAGCATAAACATGAGGACCTAATGAAGACCTAGCTGAAAACTCAACTAGTGTGCCAACACATCATCAACCATACCAATGTTATTATTTGTCCATCATGAGTGTGCCATCAACAATACCAACACATACCATTGCATCATAAGGTTGACATCAATGTCAACACAATCATCCCAATTGCAACGCAACTAGTTGCAACCATGCTACAATGAATGACATCTATAATAAGCTAGGCTACAGGTGGTTGACATCAATGCCAACATGAGCTAGCTATCATCATGAACCATGCCAAAATGAGCTAGTTGGATCCATGCACAACATCATGCCAAAAATCTCCCTATGGATGCCAACAACAGCAAATCTCAAACTTATTATATTAAATATGGATATCTAAATACATCTCAAATACTAAAGAAATATTGATTTTGGCCACCCAAAAAACTATAACTAGAACCAATAGGTACAGCTATGAATTCTGAAGGAATTCACCAAGGGATTGGTAGAGATGGGTTTTCGTCCAATCTCATCAATTTTTGGATAATCAATACCCAAGGGTTTTCGTCCCAGACACAATGAACATGTGAGGATAACTTCACCAATCTTCACAAAGACAAATTATTAATTTTGGATGATCCAAAAGGCTAGCTTCCTCTCCTTTTTATAGATCCGATGGATCTCTCTTCAACCTTCTAGAAGCACTTTAATTTTGTTATTTTATTTCCATTCTAAAATCTTCCCCCTTTTATTTTATTTAAGTGACTCTTTTATTTTAAGTCACGTTTCCCCTTCTTTATTTAATAAAGTGACTAATTAAAGTAAATTTTAATCTTGAAGAATGATTAATCTGCCTCATGCTTTCCCCAACCACTAGAAGCCACTTTTCACCATCACATCCTATAGATCTCTTCATATTGGTTCCAACAAGCTATTACACTAAGGTGTTTCTCTAAACAATCTACTCCAAATGACACCTTGATTGTATATAATTAAAATATGCTCAATAATAACCTTGTTTTACAAGAATTGTCGGAATGCAACGAAACCAAGAAAAAAATGTGCATAACTGACCCTGATGATGAAATATAACTAGTGAAACTCATCAGACCCCATAAAACTTATTCAAAAGCCTTTAAACCCACTAATGAAATAATCTTGCTCTTGTGACCTAGATGACACAAACTTTGGAAATCCATCCTAACATTATCTTAAGGGAAACAAAAAATGGGAATATTACAAATCCTCATGCCCCGAGATTTCTTACCCTCAAGAAATCCACCTCTACTAATTGTAAAAGCATATGTTCACCAATACCAAGATCCCATATAAATCGTATTCCACGTCATGACTTCTTGCAATCCAATCATGAATGGATCCTTCAATTCTTAGATCCCAAACCAATATATGACTCATCCTGCCACCAACAGATCCACCTAGATCCCAATGCCACCTGGGCCATCCATCATCTCCATGTCCCATGGCTCCCACTGTGCTCTACCCTTGTTTAGTTATGGTATGTTATATGCTTATAATAGTTTACTTCTTTTTCTTATTATATTCCACATATTAGCAATCACATGTACATAAAGTAAAGTGCAGATAGAACATTAAATGATCGACAGAAAATAAGCCAAGACAAGAGACACAAGATGTGGTGGCTAGCTAGGGAAAAACACCACAATGTGTGGGGAAACCCTTTGATCAAATCTTCTTTTATCTTCAATAATTCAGCAAAGAGAAATAGTACAATAAATCTGATTTATATCAGCAGTAGCAAACCCTAGATCAGCAGCATCAGCATTAGCGGCTTCATCATCAAAACTAGGGCAGTCGATATCTCACAAATCGACCGTCGGATCGGCTTGATTCCACCACCAAAAGTTGCAGACTTCAAAGGAGGTTTAGATTAACCTACAATGAAATTTAGATGAGGATATATTCTGGTCCACACAGGTCAAACTTCACTTCTGCAGTTGCAGCTTCAGTTTCAACATCTTCCTTCAAACTAGGGTAGTCGATATCTCGCAAACCGTCCGTCAGATCGACTTGATTCCAACACCAAAAGTTGCAGCCTTCATAGGAGGTTCAGATGAACCTACAGTGTAGTTAATATGAGGATATATTCTGGTCCACACAGGTCAAACTTCACTTCTATAGTTGCAACTTCAGTTTCAGCAGCTTCCTTCAAACTAGGGCAGTCGATATCTCACAAATCGTCCGTCGGATCGACTTGATTCCACCACCAAAATTTGTAGCCTTCAGAGGAGGTTTAGATGAACCTACATCATAGTTTAGAAGAGGAGGTTTGATGGTCCACACTGGTCAAATTTTGGATCTACAATTACAGATTCAGTTTCAGCAACTTCTGGCTTCACATGTGCGTGAGAGAGACCCTTTTCTGCGCAGTAGAGAAGAGACTCTTTTCTGCACGGTAGAGGGAGAGAGATATGTGATGAGATGAGTGAGTGAAAATTAGGAAAATTCCTCCTATATTTATACACAACTATTGGTGTTTGAATAGATGCAACTGTTGGGCTTCTGAGCCTACATGAGTTGTAGGTCGGCTTGATAATAATTCCATAATCAAAATAAATTCATATCTCCATGAATACTTATCAGAATCGGATGATCTTTAGATCAATCCTAAACCTCTCGACAAGAGGAATCTAATGAACATATTATCAACCATCAATAAGATGACCCACATGAAGTTTGGCCCTAGTTTCCAATTTAACACTCCCTCTCAACTAGGGAGAACTTCATCTGCAATCTGTCTGTCGATTGCTACTACTCATCCATCAAATGCACTGCCCTATACAACCTGAACCTTACCCTACTCTGCTCTATTATGCCTGTTCTTCTTTGTCTTGTTCTGTCCTGTCCTGATATGTACTACTCTACTCTGTTATGTTCTGCTCTTCTTTGTTTTGTTCTGCTCTGCTTTTGTCTGAATTATGAAGAAGAATAAATGATCGAGGATGTATCATACTGACTTAAAGTCAACCTCAGAGTATGTACCATTGGTCCCAGACCAGTCTCAACCGACCTGAAGTCAGTATCATAGTATGTACAACTCCTACCACTGGTCCTAGACTAGTAACATCCTCTACTGACTCAAAGTCAGTCTCAGAGTGCTTACCACTGGTCCCAGACCAGTCTCAACTGACCCAAAGTCAGTGTCATAGAATGTACCACTGCTACCACTGGTCCTAGACCAGTGTCATCGACCCCAGATCAATAGAGGTCATCCTGCGTAGGGAGTACGGTAGATACAACGATGCGTCCATCGGTACTACTATGGTCCCTAACTTCATTTCCCTGCTCATTGATCAGATGAGAGGTACTTCCCATGAGTCCCAGACTGCATGGGTAGATGCCTCGATAGGAGAACTAATCAATCCTGTCCTCATAGGAGAACACATTAATCCTGCTACAATCACCTTGGAGAACACATCAATCTAGGCCTCACAGGAGAACACATCAATCCTGCTACAATCACCATGGAGAACACATCAATCCTACTACAATCGCCATGGAGAACACATCAATCTAGGCCTCATAGGAGAACACATTAATCCTACTACAATCACCATGGAGAACACATCAATCCAGGCCTCACAGGAGAACACATCAATCCTACTACCATCGCCATGGAGAACACATCAAGCCAGGCCTCACAGGAGAACACATCAATCCTGCTACAATCGCCATGGAGAACACATCAATCTAGGCCTCACAGGAGAACACATCAATCCTGCTACAATTTCCATGGAGAACACATCAATCTAGGCCTCATAGGAGAACTAATCATCCTGCTACACAGGAGAGCGAATCATCCTGTTCCACAAGAGAGCGAATCATCTTGTCCCACAAGAGAGTGAATCATCTTGTTCCAGTGTGCACCACCAGGGGAGGGTGAGTCATCATGTGGTCATATGTTGCTCCAATAAGAACCGTAAGCCGTCAGAGCTCCCAGAGCTCAATGTATGCAAAATGCCGGACCCTTGTACAAGGGTTTCTTGACAACTCCAAGTCGTTTGGGAAAATCATAGAGTAGATCTTTCCTCGGGGCTTTGACAAGGTGTATCGACCTGTACATCATCTTAATGTGATGGAGCCTCCTTGCTCATCGACTTACCATATCCCAGCTAATGTCTATCTGCTGGAGCAATCGACGAATACGAGATTCCTAAATAATCGAATCCCACCTTTGGTTGTTTCAGAGAATCACAATGGTACGTGTTCAAATAGCTCACTGAAGAGCTTCCCCAACTAGGAAGCTTCATACAAGATCATACTCGTAGATATGTATCTGGTCTATGCGGTGCTTATGGCAACCAACTTCTGCTTCTTACTCATCCATTATATCGAAGCAGAATCCAGAGAGAAATGACACTAAAAGTGCTCCAGTGATCCTCCACACTACCTACCTAATTAGCATTTGGATAATCACGCAGTTTCATATTTCCGGTAGAGTATCTCAATCCATGAGAGATTGTGTCCTGAAGACATCTCAGAAGATTCTTGGCACCAATCTAGTGAGGCTCAACCAAATATGAGCTCACAATGCTAACTGCAAAACATATGTTCGA
>APFE031082584.1:20375-34458 GCA_000404065.3 Pinus taeda | reverse complement strand
AAGAGTTAGCCATCTTATCTTTAATCAAAATCATTAATCCATTTAGAGAGAGCCTTCTCAGGTTGAGGAGGCTAAGCCTCAGCCTAAAGTAGGTTTGAAATAGTTACTTAGAGTCAACCTGACCAGCAGCCTAAAGTAGGTTTGAAATAGTTACTTAGAGTCAACCTGACCAGCAGCCTATCAGGACCTGATTTTGAGATAAAAACACTCATAGAAGAGGAAGTACAAAAAGGGGGGAAAGATACTAATATTTGAACCCTCCAATTTCGATGAAATCACCTCCTCCCCATTTGTCATGAAATGCTTTGAAGATGTCACTTGTTTAGGGTTTTGTAAAACAGTGTAGGAAGTAGGTTACCATGAGCATCTCACAAGTATATTTACCCTCACCTTGAAGGAATACAAGATCACCATTGCAGGAACTGATTTCATGTTTTCAGTGGATGCCATCTCTCAAGCTACAAACATACTAAAACATGGTGAAAATTGGTTCAAAGGCATGAAACTAGTCCTAGAAGAGTACAAACCCTACTTGAAATCACAATACAAAGGAGCTCACTCACATTTTTTCCCTTTCAGATACTTGTTGGAGAGAAATGAACGATTGATGAAGGTTTTCATGAAGCTATTCACATGTGAGGGTAGATTTTCCAAGTTATATCAATACAACATAAGGCTGCTCATGCACTTTACAACTTCCAAGCCTCTCAATTTGTGCAGCTACTTGTATAGGAGCCTAACCAAAATGTCTAAAAGGGTGAAATTGAAAGGAAAAGAGAATTAACCCAGCCCATTTCACCATAGCATGATAAAGGTTATAGTACTCCATCAATTGGCAGAGAAGAACATGACATGGGACACCTTCATTGAGGCAGCCTTGAAAATGCATATAACCACTTCACCAAGCAAGCACCAAACCATATCAGCACAGCCCATGGAGGTAGGGTCATCAAGAAAACATGATGAGGTTTCCAAGGAATCTAGGCTTGAGGTGATCAAGACATATCATAGAGGCAGAAGGCTTGTGTTTTCTCCACAAATTGAGGAAGGGACCAAACCTACTGCATCAGTAGAACAGGGATCACCATCACATCATGAGGTTTATTTGCATGATGAGGAGCCAATTGAGCATGAATTTGACCTATTCTACTTGGAGGCACAAGATGATCATCAAAAAATGCAACAATTCATCAACGAGAAGGATTCTCAGATCATCGAGCTCAAAGACAATTTTGCAAGGGCCAAATTCATCATTTCATTCCTTGAGCGAGAAAATAATCAACTTAAGGCAAAACAACTAGTGGTGGAAAAAGATAAATTCAAATCCAAGAAGCAAGAGATGAAAGGCAAGGAAGTGGTGGACCATGAGCACACTAAGAATCATGAAGGACATGCAGAAAAAAAGAGACCAAGAACAATGGGTCTTAGGAAGGCACTTCAGAGAGAAAGAGAGAAAAAGCTGCCAATGGAAGAATTGACCTTTGAAGAGAGGATTACCATGGAAATAAATGAGGACATGGAGTTTTGGCTTGAAAAAAGTCAATTTACACCTTAAGAAGCTCCTTGAAAAGGCCAACAGGGATAACAAGTTGCAAAGGAAAATGATCATCCACTACCAAAAGGAAAATCAACTTTGCAAGGGCAAAATCAAGGAGTTGAAGGCTAACTAGATGAAACCCTAATCAGCCAAGAGTAGAAGGGTAAGTTAGATTTTCTTGTTGATGCATCCATGGTTTCATAACATGCCTCATTAGGCATCTCTGGACAAATTTGGGAGGATTTGGAGAAAATTTTGTGTTTTGGCGCAGACTTGAAATTTTTGGCAATTACAGTCTAGGAGTGCAGCGAGCTCAGGCTTCTCTTCTTCCTTAGGGCTCAAAATGATGGTAACTCAGCATTTTTGGAAATCTTATGACCCCCTCTAAAGACCCATTTTCCTACTTTCCTGGTCCAAGGCTTAGTTTTTGAGAAATTTTCAAAAAAGAGACCAAAATCACCTTTCTGCCCCTCTTTTTCCATTTCATTGCTCACCCAGAGACATCTTGGGAGAATGTCCATATCTCAGCCAAACGTGGGTCATTTTGAGTGAAAAAATACTCTAAAGACATAAAAAATCTTTCATATTTCCAGAAAAGACTTCAAATATAAATTTGGACTTCAGAAAGGCACTAAAAAATGGCCTCCAATAGCTCGCTGCACACCTGGAAATTTCTGAGATTTTTGTAAAATTCTCAATGTGTAATTTTTTGTAATTCCTAGTTCAACTTTGGTAAAAGCCAAAAAGGGTGATGTAAATGATATAATTGAGTAATATTACTATAAATATGATGTTATAGTGGGTAATTAGTCTTTTTAAGTTGTTTTTATGTAAACTTAGGCCTTATTAATGGGGAAAAACTCAAGTCAAAGTCTAAATGAAGAGTTTGTATTCAACCTTCTCAGTCTTAATTGTTGGTTGAGATATTCGTGGGAATTGTTCCACCACTCATGGATTCGACCCCTAAGAGTGGGGAAATTGCTTATTTTTGTCTATATCTATCATTTTCTCAGCCATATAGAAGGGTTGGACATCTGAGGAGAAAACGCTTGTAGCTTTGTGCTTGAGCATTTTCAAGAAATCAAAGGAACAATTGCAACTATTATCTAGGAATTCATGTGTAGTGATTTTTTGCTGTTGTATTTTATTTGTTATAGTTTCATATGAAATATATCCATCTTCTCTTTCTATTCATCAGTTATTCATTCGTTTTTCCTTAAGTTTATAAGCAAAATTCTTTTCATAAAGCTATGTTTTGATGGGAATATCATTATGTGTTATTTTCTTTCTTGCTTAATGAATTCATGATATATATGATCATTAAGACCTCTTATTTCTTCTGAACACTACACTACACTGACAACCCTAAGCCATCACAAAACTATTGCTACCTTGCTCCTTTATATCTTTGTTAATGTTACCCTTTTGATCCTTTGACCTAGTTACTCGATTTTCATCCCTTGTCCAACATCAAAACCTTAAATTTTCAAAACCTATATGAGCCTAGCATATCTAAAATAAAATCCTTTTATATTCCAGTCAATTCTTTGGTTGTGATCTCATAGAGAGATCCCTCTTTAGTTTGGTAGGGCTAGCTACTAAACTGAAATCTTGTTCTGTGGTTACTTCCATCGATTTCTCTTATCCTCGGACATTGTGGGGGATAACAACTACCATGACTCGGTGAATGTTAGGGAGAAATTACCAAATTGGGAACGCTTGTGGTCTGATTTGGTGCAAGAAGAGATTAGGCAAAATACCAAAGATGGAACCTCATCAAGGGAGAGGATGAAATTTTTTTGCATTAGCTGGAAAGGGAAAGAAGGGAAAAGGGAAGAAATCTCAAACCAAACTAGAATCCAGCCAAAGGGGGGGAAGAAGAAAGACTTGTCCAAAATAAATTGCTTCAATTGTCATGAATTCGAGCATTATGCTACAAAATGTCCACACAAAAAGTTTGGCAAGAAGAAATCTGGAGGAATAGCAAATGAGGCATTGGCTTCACAGTTTGAGCTAGACTTCACCCTTATCACATGCATGGCCAGAACGATGATGGGGAGTGTGTGGTACTTGGACTCAGGTGCTCTATTTCACATGACAAGGTGTAGGGAGTTTTTCAATGACATGGAGGAGAAATATCTTTACATGCATATTGAGCTTGGGGACTATCAAAGGTACAGTGCTACCGAGATTAGTACAGCAACCTTTAAGAGGGAGTCAGGATCCCCGCTTTGCCTCGTAGATGTCATGTTTGTTCTAGGCCTAAAGAAGAATATCATCTTTGTAGAAGTTTTGGAAGACCGTGGGTGTGATGTGATCTCCACCAAAGGGAAAAATATCCTGAGACTCATAGCCACTGGACAAGTGAAGAAAATCGGGGTTCGAGTGAAGAACATATACAAGTTTGATGTGGAATATTGTGTTGCATTAAGAACTAATGCAGAGAAAGTGCAGAGTCACAATTTCGGTGAACTTTGGCATAGGATATTGGGCCATTTACATCATGGCACCCTAAAAATTATGTAGCAAATAACCACTATCCTCCCCAAAGGAGAACTTGAGTAGTAGGATGTATGCAAAGGTTGTACGTTGGCGAAGTATGCGAAATCCACATTCCATGAAAAAGACAGCAAAGCACATGCAGTCTTGGAAAGATTCCACTCTGATGTTTGTGGTGTTTTCTCAATAGCCTCCACTCCCAAACACAAATATTTTGCTATTTATTATTTATTATTTCTTGAGTCAGTGTTAGATCTTCTTCATGCGAAAGAAGGATGAGACATTCTCAAATTTTGTAGAATTCAAGGCACTAGTTGAGAAAGAGATCAATAAGAAGGTGAAGGCTCTTATGAGTGATAATGGAGGTGAGTATGCTTCAAATGAATTCAACTATTTATGTGAAAAAGAAGGCATTCAAAGAGAGCTAACAACACCCCATAACCCACAACAGAATGGGGTAGCCGAGAGAAGGAACCGAAGCATTGTTGGAGCTACAAGAGATATGATACATGACCAAGGCCTGCCACTACATTTGCAGGAAGAGGCGTGTAACATAGAATTCTACTTGCAAAACCGGAGTCCTCATCGGATTATTGGTATGATTACACCGTAGGAGGCTCTCTAGGGTAGAAATTTGGATTTGTCTCACTTCAAGATTTTTGGAGCCTTTGTTTATTACCATGTCTCTAAATGTTCAAGGAAAAATCTTGATCCGAAAACACAATTCTAATTTTTTGTGGGTTACATCGAAACTCCACATAATTACCATGTGTGCTTACCTTCCCTCAAAATGACATTTGTGTGAAGGGATGTAAAGTTTGATGAGGAAAAAGCAATGCGGTTGTGTCTTGAGATGGAGCTTCATATCCCACCAGAAGAGGATATTATAGCTCCAAATAAGGAGCCTTAGGAAGTTATGGATAAGCCACAAAAAGAAGAGTAGAGAGTGGATACATCCACTCAATAAGAACCATCTAAAGAAGATAGAATAAAACCAGCGAAGTTGATAGATTAGTGCACGATGCGAGGGCGAATGTGGGAGCTCCTTCAAATTTGTGTAGGAAAAGGAGGTCATCTAAGAGGTATAGTGGCTACATGGTTCTAATGACTAAGCTAGTAGAGACTAATCCATCCTCTTTTGAGGAAGAATTTGAGCAACAAGTTTAGGTTGATGCAATGGTGGAAGAATATGAATCCATCATGAAGAACAGTGTTTGGGACGTGGTCCCAAGACCGGAAGATAATCAACGGTGGGTTCGATATGGATCTTCAAAGTTAAGCATGCAACAAATGGAAGCATATAGAAATATAAGGCCACATTTGTGGCCAAAGGATTTTCTCAACTTTAGGGAATTGACTATGAGGAAACCTTTTCTCCCGTAGCATGGTATTCATCCATTAGATCAATTATTGCACTGGCGGCACAGATGGGGTGGAAGATCCACCAAATGGATGTAAAAAAAAACATTTCTCAATGGTGTTATTGAGGAGGAGGTATACATAGAGCAACTAGAAGGTTTTGAGACATTTGATTGCGAGTCACATGTGTGCAGACTCAAGTGAGCATTGTATGGTCTCAAACATGAACCTCATGCTTGGTACACCAGGATCGATATTTATCTCACAATATTGGGCTTCACCAAAAGTGAAGTGGATGCAAACCTCTATCATATCTTGGTAGAAGGTAAATTTCTCATCATTGTTTTATATGTTGATGATTTAAAATTAATAGGTGATGAGCAGTTGATTTGCTCTTGTGAGGAGGACCTTGCAAGGGAATTTGAGATGAAGGACATGGGTCTCATGCACTACTTCCTCAGGCTGGAAGTATGGACATGTGAAGGGTAATTGTTTGTGTCTCAAGGCAAGTATTCCATTGAGATACTACAGATATTTCACATGGACAGTTGTAATCCCATGGAGACACCTCTAGCGACCAACTGGAAGAAGGAGACTTCCACTTTAGGTGAAGAGGTGGATGCTACTATTTACTGACAGTTAGTGGGTTCACGAATATATCTTGTGAACACACAACCAAATATATGCTATGCAGAAAGCCAAGTGAGCCAAGCTATGGTTAGGTTAACCAAATTGTATTGGAAGTGTTGAAAAATGCAACAAGAAAAATCTTGATTTAATTTTCCCTTGAATTAAATTAGGAATAGAATTGTGATTCCACATCACAAGACAACTTGTACAAGTTAACCAAGTTAATTTGACTCAGTTGGCTCAGTTCATTCAAGTTGAGGGTCTAACTAGAGTCATGTAGAGTGTCTCCTACATTAGAGGATCCCTGGTTGAGTTTATTTTGACTTGTAATTAATCAATTCATTTTAACTGAGTTAAAGTCAGTTAAGCTAGTTCCAACCGATGGAGGAACTAGTAGGAGGTCAAACAGTGGGGTGTTTCTTCATGTGATCAACCAGTTTACTGATGATTCACTCATAAATTACTCATACATGTCATATCTGAGAATTACTCAGTTGAGATTGGAGTTCAGGGACATAGTACTACCAATTTTATAATCATCTAAATTTTACAAGTGGTGCATGAAGTTAGAGGAAGGCCTATGAGGATTGTACAATTCATATTGAGGATTTTCCCTAATTACTAGGAGGATAATTCCCAATGAAACAGTGTAAGGAAATATGGACTTGGGCAAGCCAAAATTTGGTTAAGTATTGGCCTGGGCTTGTCTAGGAAGCTGTGAGGCAGATAAAGATAGTGCAAAGGTTGCTCGGGCTTGAGCAAAGCATTGTAATCTGCTCATATTTTCTTGCTAATGCAATATATAGATAGCAAGTGTTTTACTTGTGGTTTTCCCTAGGAAATCATTATGTAATGTGTTGATTGAATTCTTTCTCTTGTATGCTTCATGATTTCACAATCGTTTAATTGTTTCCGCTGATGAGTAGAGTAGATTCAAGTCTATTGTTTTAGTAAATTACAATTAGCAGTTTGAATCTACAAGAAATTTCTACATGGTATCAAAGCAGAAATCACTCTAGAAGAGTAGAATACGAGTTTGTCTTTTGGAGGTGAAATCAAATTTGCAGTACCATTCTTCAGAGCCAGCAAGATGTCGTTCTATGGATTGAGACTTGAATACCCTTGAGGGTAGTTCAAACTATATTACTCGGAAGGACAAGATGGAGACAGTGTTGGAAGCCAATGGGCTAAATGAATTCATAGATAAATATATTCCTAAGCCTCCATCAATTGATACTTCTGGCAGAGTGGAGGAAAGTTTGCAAAGGCGAGAAGGATCATACTAGAAGGAGTTCCAGATCATATTTTCTCGAACGTCCATGAGAAGGAGACTCCATATGCAATGTGGAATTCCGTGATAGAATTTTTTTAGAAAAGAAGTGATGACACGAATCTGGCACTGAAGGACAAGCTTTGAAAAATCAAGATGGAGAAGGGAGATACAATACTAAAGAACTTTACCAAGTTCACCCAATGTCACGATGAGATTGGAAGTGTTCTTGTTATAGTTGTTGAAGATGATCTAGTCCATATATAACTTCTAAGCCTTCCCAAGAGCTAGCACAACTACCAGGATTCAGTAAATGGGAGGGAGAAGCTACCAGAGTAGGAGCATTTGTGGTCCAACTTAATGTAAGAAGAGATTTAATGAAACACCAGAGATGGATCCTCATCCAAGCATGGTGATGAGGAGAATTGTTCCTTGGTTGTAAAGACAAAGAAAGGGAAAGGAAATTCATCCCATTCCAAATTAGATTCTAGTCAAGCAAGCAAGAAGAAGGACTTGTTGAAGATTAAACGTTTTCACTGTCACGAGTTAGGAAACTATGCCATGAAGTGTCCGCACAAGAAGGTGAGAAAGAAGCCCTCATGAGGATCGGAAAGTGAAGCTCTTGCTTCACAACTCGAGTTGAATCTCACCCTCATTGTTTGCATGGTGACATCGGTTATGGGTTGTGTGTGGTATCTGGATAGTGGAGCCTCATTCTACATGACCAACAACAAAGAATTTTTCAGTGACTTAGAGGATAAGGACCTCCAGATGCACATCAAAATGGGAGATGATGGAAGGTATAGTGCATCCACCATCGGTACTGTTACTTTTCATAGAGAGTCTGCTTCTCCTCTCATATTAAAATATGTCATGTATGTTTTGGGTCTGAAGAATAATTTTGTTTCAGTTTCTATGTTGGAGTATCATGGCTATGATGTGATATTTAGCAAAGGAAAGGATTTCCTTTGTGACATAGCCTCAGGAAAAGTGAAGCAGATCCTAATTTCAAGGGCTAAATTTACCTTTTTTACCCTCTCCCTTAAAATAAGGTGGGCTATTTGAGGTGATTTGTAAAAATGTTTTATGATACAAAATATTCTCCCACTAAAAATTTAAAACCTCTTAATTTCGCCAAAGGGCGAACATTCGCCCCTAAAATCACCCCTAAAGATCATGCAACTGATTTATATAGGACTTCCCAAGGGTGCACTAGAGAAAAGAGATACATGCAAAGGGTGTACATTGGCGAAGTACACCAAAGCAACCTTTCATGATAAGGATAGTTGAGCACAACTGATCTTTGAAAGAGTTCACTCGAATGTGTGTGGACCATTCTCGATAGCCTCCATAGCCAAGCAAATGTACTATGTAATATTTGTAGATAATTTCTCACATAAGTGTTGGATTTTCTTCATGTAGAAAAAATATCATACGTTCTCTAAATCTTGTGAATTTAAAGAACTTGTTGAGAAAGACACTTGATCCAAAATGGATCTTGAAGCTCTCTAAGTCTTCATGAACTCTCTATAACTTATGCCAAAGATTAAAAATCTTGCGAAGACCAAGCTTATCAGAGGAATCCTCATGACAGTTACTAATTGTGATCAGTGCAAATCAATGAGGGCCATCGATCAAGAGCGCAGAGCGGCGGACCGTGGTAACATGCACTGACGCAAATTAGCAAAGTCAGCGATGGTTTGAGTCAACGGGGGAGGAATCTGATATACGATTAGCGACAAACCCACATATTGCATATGCAATATGCGATTAGTGACAAGTCGCTAATCGTATATCGCATGGAAAACCCCTTGAAGAAAGAGAGCCACATGCGCCTGGACCCGAAAAATCATGAAATGCAATGGAAAGTGTTTCGGTTCCATTCGAGGCAGGATTCCACAAAAACTGGCAAGAGCGGTAAGTGGTTTAGACCGAGTCCTGCCCGATGCCACACAGTGAGTGATACGCATCCGGCGGAAGAGAGAGAAAACTGCTCACATCAAATGGCTAAACGTCGAGTAATTTATTTTTCGGATATGTGCGATGACCATAGGATCTGGAGGGTCCAGATCAATGGTGGAGATGCGACCCGATGGATGACCAGATTTGACGAAGTTATAAAGCGGATTATCCAACGTGGACAATGAGTTGGCAGAGATTTGTGTTTCGTGGGCATTCTTGGAGTAAATGGAAATAACAGCCATTTCAAACGATCGAGTGTTTATGGTGAACCTGACACGCTCAACCGTTAAAGGAATAGGTGGCCACCTCCCTATAAGGCGTTATGCAGTTACTGTAACCACTGAAAGAATGGATTCAAATGGATAGAGGCAAGGAACCAGAAAGCTGAGAAGCGGAAACAAACAGTTAGGAAGCAGATTGGCTTTAAAGCCATAGACTGACAGAGAGGAGGGGGGTAGCCCAAGAAGCAGTAAGCAGACCTGGAAGCAGAGAAACCAAAGCAGAGTTAACCTGAAGAAGTAAAGGCAGCAAGTGAGCCAGGGTTAAGACAAAGACAGAGAGAGCCAAAGATTCTGTGTACTCCAGAGGAAGATTGAGAGGTTCAAGAAAACTCCTCTGCATTGCCTGTCAGGTATTGAGTCTCAGATTGGACTCAAACCATTATGATCAACATAGTAGGAGAGTCTGTGTACTTCAGAGAGACTTGGGGGATCCAAGCACAGTCCTATTGATTGTATCTATCGTGTGAGACTCAAATTGAGCTCATTGTAATAGGCAGAGACACCAGAGGTTGGAGGCAGAGCCATAGAGCCAGAGAGCTTTAATAGACTTCTAAAGAGTCACGAGGCTACAGTGAAGTTGTAGCATAGCAGGAGATCGAATGATCGAGCTGTCGCTGGTTGTCTATAGTATGTCGAAGACAAGAGAAGGAGTTCCAAAGACAAATGTAGAATTCTGAGGGAGTCAAAGAAGCCAGGAGCTCGAGAAGCTCAGAGCACTTACTGAAGGAGTCAAGTCCAGAGAAGCCTAGACCTCTTTGCAGAACAAGGATAGCCAGGGGTAAGATGGCATTCTAAGTGTAGCACTTGTAAAAGAATTGAAGCCATAATCCCAGAGAGCCTAATCGAGTTGATTAGAGCTCAAGGAGACGTAGCCCAAGATATCAGGGTGAAATCCATATTATATTGTTGTCTTATGGGTTTTTTGAATTGTTGCTTTATTTACTGTTATTTGTGTTTCACATTAGCATAAGCAAATGAACATAAGCACTCAACAGTCAAAAACAAATACAAGCATACACCTATATTTTCAAGCATTTCTTAATTCCACATTGGTTAATCATTAAGACTTGGGAAAATTTAAAGCTTTGGAAGTGGGAGAGGTTCTTGTAAGTTAGACAAGGAGCCTAAGAGCCCAATTTTCAAATTAGGTGGTATCAGAGCTTAATTTTTATTAACCCCACCTTCAAAGAAGGTTATATTAGAACTGGTTATACCAGAGCAAGTGGTATCAGATTAGAATGCTTGATTGACAAAGCAAAGATTGCTTGTCTGAAAGATGTTTAAATAGTCAGAGGTTGATTGTATGCTTGTTTGTAGACTGACTATTGTTTGAGTTTGTAGAGGTGAAGGGAAAGCTATTGATAGCTTAGTTCAGGAGAGGACAAAAAGGAAGAAGGCATTCTTCTTATCCCAAAGGATGCATGAGTTTGAGACACAACTCTTTGTTGCCAAAGAAACCTTGGTCAAGTATTAGCTTGAAGAAGAGGTAAACAATTCCTGGTTGTCTTCAAATTCTTCTAAGAATGCTTATATTGGTTCTTTTGAAAAACATACTAGAGGCATAGGTTCCAAGCTAATGTCCAAGATGGGCTATGAAGGAAAAGGAATGGGAAAGCATGCACAAGGTATTGTTGAGCCAATAATGGATGAGGAAAAGCCTAAGTATTTGGGTCTTGGCTATGGATAGTCTTATGGAGAGAGTTCCAAAGTTGCCATGAAGGCCATTGAAATAGTTCCAAGAAGGACTTTCATTATAGGTCCTCTACCTCATAAGTGTGAGGATTGTATTCAGGACGAATGCAATAGCTCAAAACATCATTTGCAGGATGCAGGTGTTCAGAAGCACACACTTGAACCAGAGAGTTGTGGAAACTCTGACAGCCTTGAAGAAAGTGATGGTGTTCCAAAGGGAGCCACTTCTTCATTTGCCTCACCTCCTCATGAAGGCAATAAAGGTGAAAGAGGCAGGTATAAATCTGGTTCTAAACACATTCCTTTTGATTTTGTAAAGCATGGAAAAAGAATTGCATGTTCCTTTTGTAGTTTAGATAACCATTATGTTTCTAGATGTTGGAAAAGGATGGCCACATACAGGAAACTTTTGAAGGAAAAGAAGCAAGCAGCCAAAGGCCCACATGACAAGGAAAATCATGCTGTCAAAAGGATGCACATGTGTTGCACTTACTGCCATAAGCAAGGGCATCTTGCTGAAAGGTGTTGGACTTTGAATCCAGCACTGCTTCCACCAAAGCTGAAGGAGAAGGTGGAAAAAGAAAATGGTAGGGATGGAAATAAAGGTTCCATTATTGATGTGTTTCAGGATGATTCACATATTGATGCTGATGTGCAAACAAAGAAGGGATCTTTGAAATTGATTGGTAAGAAATGGTTAGAATTCTTATCCAATTAATACTGCATGTCCATTGATGCATCTGTTTGCATTTCTTTGTGGAATAGATGCAAGTTGCGGGATCTTACCAAAATGGTAAATGGAAAGAAGTTGAGTAGGAAACTCACTTTATTGCTGCAATAATATGTTCATTTCAGCACCGAAAGTACAATATACTTAAGCGAAAGTTGAAAGATGGAATGCATGCATGAGCATGAAATGCATGTGATGTTGGCTTGGGAGAAGTTAACTTGGTCTCCAAAATGGAGATAACAATGAAGTGTTTCATCTTTTGGAAAAGAGTCCTAAAGGTCTTTTTCCTACATGCTTGACTTGAAGAGTCATTTGTTGTAAAGGCATGTTTTATTAGCTTGTTACCTAGTAAATCATTTGTATGCTGATATAAGACATGGAAGGGTTCACAAGATGTGAAATCTATTTCTTTGTTGAAGCAGGAGTTAGTCCATCCAATTGTTGTCTGTATGCCTATTGTTGTTAACTGATTCGAATTGGATCCATCAAGAACTGTCAAAGAACCATGACTCTATCAGGTTGGGACAAATCTCTAAAAATTCCAAAACAACAGTCAAAAACACCCTTGAAAAAGTGGCAATGGCAGCCAGCGTGGAATGACGAGGACCTCGGTCAAAGTGCACTGACCGAGTCCTATGGAAACTACGCAGGAGGTCAAAGTAGCCCCTGGGAGCCCCGGATCGGGAAAAGGAGGTGGATTTTGATGCGCGATTAGCTAACTGCACATCGTTGGGCGAACAAGGCCAAGATGGAGGAGCCTCGAGCACTCGGTTGCGTAGGGAAACGGAGAACCGCTGGCGGAAAAGCGAAAAGCGCTAACGTACAAAGGCAGGACCCACGCTCTGGAAAACCGATAGTATTGATCGAGGTGCCCACAAACAGTAAGAGGTTTTGGATGAGAGCGGGGAGATTCCATACATCGATCGATGCGTGGTAACCGGAGGTGAGAGAAAACCGCCATTGATCGTGTGCTATCGATTGAGCAAGTCAACCGCGTGGCACATGTGTATGGCATCGGATCTGGAGGCCCCAAATCGGATGGCTAAGATTAAGCCCAATGGAGGAAGTAGAATCGATGAAGGAATACGCCACGTTTTAGAATGATTTGGAATCAGTTTGACCACCACGGTGGAGGAAATACTTCATCCGCGACGTAATTGAAGAAACGAACCGACAACGCAAGTTGGTGCTATTTAGAGGAGGACATGTGGCCACTCCCTGAGCATTCATGATGATGCCAAATAGGGTACTCCAACCGCAGTTGTAGAAGGCGAATCGATAGAGGTGGAAGAGGAACCGAACATGCATGAGTTCGAATGGCTTCAAAGCTATGAACAGAAAAAGAGGACAGAAAAGTCAAAAATAGTTCGAGAGACGAAGAAAGAAGACAGAGAGACCAGAATCCTGAGAGGAGGATGGAATCCATAGAGAAAGAAGACAGTGAAGAAAGAGCAGAAAGAGGACAGAGGGCCGAGTTGACCAAAGGCAGTGTTGAGCACCAGAGGCTTGAGAGATCCGAGCCATCCCACAGAGGGTCTGTCCAGGCTGAGCACCACATTGGGCTCTCCACTGTAGACTAGAAGGTCACAGAGCTGGTAGGAAGAAGAAGTATGTGTACTCAAGTGGCTTGGGGAATCCAAGAACCACACTGCCAAGAAAAACCTGCTTTCAGGAGAACTCATATTGAGTCCCTGTATTATAATTCTCTGCTTAAAGGCACAATAAAACAAGGCCACCATTGAAAGCTGGACTGGAGATGTAGCCCTGGAGAATAGGGTGAAATCCTTATTAAAATTCTTGTGTCTTTGTGTTTTCTTACTGTATTTCTCTACTGTCTTTCCATTGGAATGTCTGTGTGTTGGCAATTTGATCGATCCGTTGCTTAAATAACACAAAACACACACTAGCACATGAGTCTGTAATACCTTTGTTTAATAAATCTTCAACTGATGTCACTCACAGGGTAATTACTAGATCAAGTGGTATCAGAGCTCAAGGCTGTAAGGTTAGACAAGCTTGTGTTGGTTTAGCTGTTGAATGCTCACTAGATCAAAGCTCAAATTAGGAGAAGGAGAGTTGGTCGAAACTAATCCTGAAATTGGGAGAGTCTATCCTCGGAAGAC
>APFE031082584.1:5850-17070 GCA_000404065.3 Pinus taeda | reverse complement strand
TTTCTAGATATGTAAGAGGGTGTACTATGTGTGCTAAAAGCAAGCCCAGCAATAGAAAACTAGGCTTGTACACTCCTTTACCAGTTCCTTCTCACCCTTGGGAAAGTGTTTCCATGGATTTTGTTGTGGGACTACCTAAATCTAGGAAAGGTTATTATTATCTATATGTGGTTGTGGATAGGTTTAGCAAAATGTGTATTTTGATACCTTGTAATAAACAGATTACAGCTGAACAAACTAAAAAATTATTCTTTGAACATGTATGGGTTCATTTTGGATTACCCACTTCTATTTTATCTGATCGAGACACCCGATTTGTGGGGAAGTTTTGGTCAAGTCTGTGGGAACTGATGGACACCCAACTGAAGAAAAGCACATCTTTTCATCCACAAACTGATGGCCAAACAGAAGTAGTTAATAGGATAGTGATCCAGCTACTCAGGGGATATTGCAGCAAACATCCTAAGCTTTGGGATGAACATTTGTGTTATGTGCAACATGCTTACAACAGAGCCAAACACTCTTCTACATAGAGATCTCCTTTTGAGACCTATTTTGGTTTCATACCAAGGTCTCCTTTGGATTTTGTCTTTAGTAAAGATACCATGGTTGACGGACACAGTGATGTGGATAAGGCAACTAGGTTCATTGAATAGATCCAGGAGATCCACCAGGCAGTACAAGAACAGCTGGAAAAGAACCAAGCCAAATACAAGGCTAGGCATGACAAGCATTGGATGGAGCATAGTTTTCAAGTTGGAGACCAGGTCTGGCTGTATATCAGCAAGGACAGGATGCAAGGTGAAGATAAAAAGCTAAATCCTATCAGGTATGGACCTTTTAGGATACTTGAGAAAATTGGTGAAAATGCTTTTCACCTTGATCTACCAGCTTACATGCACATCTACTCAGTCGTAAATGCAGATTGCTTGAGATTGTTTGAACCTCCAATGATTGAGGATCCTGAAGAGAAAATTCAATTGCCTTCTATTGATAACCTACTACCTGGATATCTTAATGAATTGCAGGAAGACACAGTCTTGGACAGGAAGGTGAGGATGACGCACAAAGGAGATGTTGAGTACCTCAGAATTGGACTCAAAGGTTCGAAGCCGAGCAATGAAAAATGGATTGAGATTGGAAAAGTGAGAAAGCCATATCCTCACTTAGTCAATGCTTGAAAACCAACTTTTGGTGGTCCAAAAGCTTTTTCAGTGGGAATGCCATGATTCAAATTAGATCCATCAAGAACTGTCAAAGAACCATGATTGTATCAGGTCGGGATAAATCTCTAAAAATTCCAAAACAGCGATCAAAAACACCCCTAAACCAGTGGCAATGGCAGCCAGTGTGGAATGACGAGGACCTCGGTCAAAGCGCATTGACCGAGGCCCATGGAGACTGTGCAGGAGGTCAAAGTAGCCCTTGGGAGCCCCGGATCGGGAAAAGGAGGTGGATTTTGATGCGCGATTAGCTAATTGTGCATCACTGGGCGAACAGGGCCAAAATGGAGGAGCCTTGACCACTCGGTCATGTCGAGAACTTGAGAACCGTGAGCGGAAAATCGAAAAGCGCTAACGTACAAAGGTAGGACCTGTGCTCCAGAAAACTGGTGGTCTTGATCGAGGTGCCCACAAACGGTAAGAGGTTTCAGACGAGAGCGAGGCGATTCCATACATCAATCGACGCGTGGCAAGTGGAGGTGAGAGAAAACCTTCGTTGATCACGCGCTATTAGTCGAGCAAGTTGACCGTGCGGGACGTGCGTATGGCGTTGGATCTGGAGGCCCCAGATTGGATGGCTAAGATCAAGCACAATGGAGAAAGTGGAATCGACGAAGGAATACATTGTGCTTTAGAAGGATTTGGAATCTTGACCGCCACGGTGGAGGAAAGACTTCATACGTGACGTAACTGAAGAAACGAACCGACGAAGCAGGTTGGTGCTGTTTAGAGGACGACATGTGGCCACTCCCTGAGCATTCATGATGATGTTGAATAGGGAACTCCAAGCGCAGCTGCAGAAGGCGAATCAACAGAGGTGGAAGAGGAACCGAACAGGCATGATTTCAAATGGATTCAAAGCCATGAACAAAAAAAAGAGGACAGAAAAGTCGAAAACAGTCTGAGAGACGAAGAAAGAAGACAGAGAGACTAGAATCCTGAGAGGAGGATGGAATCGACAGAGAAATAAGAGAGTGAAGCAAGAGCAGAAAGAAGACAGAGGGCCAAGTTGACCAGAGGCAGCATCGAGCACCAGAGGCTTGAGAGATCTGAGCCATCCCATAGAGTGTCTGTCCGGGCTGAGCACTACAATGGGATCTCCAATGTAGACCAAAAGGTCATGGAGCTAGTAGGAAGAAGAAGTTTGTGTACTCAAGTGGCTTTGGGAATCCAAGAACCACCCAGCCAAGCAAAACCTGCTTTCAGGAGAACTCATATTGAGTCCTTGTATTGTAATTCTCTACTTAAAGGCACAATAAAACAAGGCCACCATTGAAAGCTAGACCGGAGATGTAGCCCTGGAGAATAGGGTGAAATCCTTGTTAAAATTCTTGTGTCTTTGTGTTTTCTTACTGTATTTCTCTACTGTCTTTCCATTGAAATGTCTATGTGTTGGCAATCTGATCGAGTTGCTTAAATAACACATAACACACACCAGCACATGAGTCTATAATACCTTTGTTTAATAAACCTTCAACTGATGTCACTCACAGGGTGATTATCAAATCATTCACAGTTGTTGTTGGCATCTTTTTAAACAAGTACAAATGAAAGTTTTGTGGAGCGAATGTACTTCACATTTGTTTCAGCCACCTTGGATTAAGGATCAAAGCAAAGAGGTTCAAACTACCTTCTGTAAACTTCATAGTAGAAGTTTTGCATGAAGTCAAGGAGGAAAACAATTCTTCCTGAGATGACCAACCCTGCCAAGGAGGGAAGTGGTCAGAGATTTTGGTTCAGAGACACTATGTAAAGGCAAGTGTAGGGAGTCTGAAAGAATAGGGTGTTGTTACTCTCATTTACGGCTCAGATCAATATATCAGTCTTTTGGTGGACCAAAAGTCCTTTTAGTGGGAAGGCATGATCCAAAACGGATCCTGAAACTCTCTAAGTCTTCATGAACTCTCTTTAACTTATGCCAAAGATTAAGAATCTTGTGAAGATCAAGCTTATCAAAGGAATCCTCATGACAGTTTCTAACTGCGATCAGCATGGATCAATGAGGATCGTCAATAATGCGCAGAGCGACGAACTGTGGTAACGTGCACTGACACGAATTAGCAAAGTCAGTGATGGTTTGAGTCAACGGGGGAGGAATCTGATATGTGATTAGTGACAAGTCGCTAATCACATATCGCAGGGAAAACCCCTCGAATAAGGAGAACCACATGCGCCCGGAACCGAAAAATCATGAAATGCAGCGAAAAGTGTTTCGGTTACATCCGAGGCATGATTCAACAGAAACCGGCAGGATATCGGAAGGGATTCAAGCGGTAAGCAATTGAGACCGAGTCCCGCCTGATGCCACACAGCGAGTGACACACGTCCGGCGGAAGAGAGAGAAAACCACTCACATCGAACAGGTAAACATTGAGCAAGTTATCTGCCCGATATGTGCAATGACCATAGGATTTGGAGGGTCCAGATCAACGGTGGAGATGCGACCCGATGGATGACCAGATATGATGAACTTATAATGCAGATTATCCAACATTGACGATTAGTTGGCAGAGATTCGTGTTTCACGGACATTCTTGGAGTAAACAGAAATAACATCCATTTCAAATGACTAAGCGTTTTTGGTGAACCTAACACGCTCATCCGTTAAAGGAATAGGTTGCCACCTCCCTATAAGGTGTTATGCAGTTATTGTAACCGCCGAAAGAAGGGATTCAAATGGATAGAGGTAGGGAACTCGAAATTCGAGAAGTGGAAACGAACAGTCAGGAGGCAGATTGGCTTTAAAGCCACAGATTGACAAAGAGGAGGGGGGCAGCCCAGGAAGTAGTAAGCAGACCTGGAAGCAGAGAAACTAGAGCGGAGCTGACCTGAAGAAGCAAAGGAAGCAAGTGAGCCATGGTTAAGGCAGAGACAGAGAAAGCTAGAGAGTCTGTGTACTCTAGAGGAAGCTTGAGAGGTATTGAGTCTGCGAACTCCTCTACATTGCCTGTCAGGTATTGAGTCTCAGATTGGACTCATACCATTATGATCAACAGAGTAGGAGAGTCTGTGTACTCCAAAGAGACTTGGGGGATCCAAGCATAGTCCTACTAATTGTATATGTCGTGTGAGACTCAAATTGAGCTCACTTTAATAGGCAGAGCCACTAGAGGTTGGAGGCAGAGCCACAGAGCCAGATAGCTTTAATAGACTTCTAAAGAGCCACGAGGCTACAGTGAAGTTGTAGCACAGCGGGAGATCGAATGATCGAGCTATGGCTGGTTGTTTGTGGTATGTTGAAGACAGGAGAAGGAGTTCCAGAGACAAATGCAGAATTTTGAGGGAGTCACAAAAGCTAGGAGCTAGAGAAACTCAGAGCACTGATTGAAGGAGTCAAGTCTAGAGAAGCTTAGACCTGTCTGCAGAACAAGGATAGCCAGGGGTAATATGGCATTCTAAGCCCATTGGTTTAGTTGTAAACCAATGGAGTTAAGTGTAGCACTTGTAAAAGAATTGAAGCCATAATCCCAGAGAGCGTAATCGAGTTGATTAGAGCTCAAGGAGATGTAGCCCAAGATATCAGGGTGAGCTCCATATTATATTGTTGTCTTATGGGTTTGTTGAATTGCTGCTTTATTTACTATTATTTGTGCTTCACATAAGCATAAGAAAATGAACATAAGCACTCAACAGTCAAAAACAAATACAAGCATACACCTATATTTTCAAGCATTTCTTAATTCCACATTGGTTAATCATTAAGACTTGGGAAAATTTAAAGCTTTAGAAGTGGGAGAGGTTCTTGTAAGTTAGACAAGGATTCTAAGAGCCCCATTTTCAGATCAACACTGGAAGGAAATTGAAGCCTCTCATGAGCGACAACTGTGGAGAATATGTGTTAAATGAATAAAAAAATATTGTGTATCAGAAGGAATTCGACGAGAGCTAATAGAACCCCATAAACCACAACACAATGGGGTGGCTGAAAGGAAGAACATAAGTATTGTAGGAGTTGCACGGGCAACGCTACATGATTAGGGCCTATGATCTTTCCTTTATAGCCTCTACAAGTCATCATCTAGGCATGCAACCCTATGGCCTGCTTCTTGTGGCATACCAAAACACATAACTAACTCGACCTCCCTTTAGGAAAAAACTTTGGCCTTTTCCCTAACATATTGTCTTTGAAATTCTACCTCTCTTGAACAACTGTAACTCTCTTAGGGAATATATCATCCACAAGATGTAGTCCTTCACAAACTTTTGTTTTTTCCACTCCATTCGCCTCATACTTTAATTTTTTGTGTGAGTGACTTTGGGGGTTTCCTTATCCATCATGAAACCCTCATTTTACCACTCAACAACAAATTAGATTAAAGAATTAATTGTTTTGGGTCAAAACCCCAAGTACTTGGGTATATTGTCCAACCAACTCCTTTTAGTGGGTTTTCGCCTCTCAAAAATACATTTCGAGCTACCCAAATTCCAACATAATAACACAATCATATTACCCATGGAATCTCACATGGAAATCAATGCATATCATAGGTTTCCAGCATCATTACAATGACCGAGTTCTTGAGGTCTTCAACTCCATTATGCTATACTGCATACTCTGATATTATCTTACTAATGTTTTTTCTTTTGTAGTCATCATCATGTATTTGTGCTAGACAATACTAGTTTTCCTACACCATAGTCACATGATTCTTATGAGATTAATCAAAATTAAACCACGCTTTCATCAGTAGATTCTTTATGATTTTTAACCATAAAAGTTTAAATCAATTTAAATCATAACTTTAATAGAGAAATTCTTAAAACTAATAATTGATACTTATTTATATGTAGTATTCAACCACTTCCTTCTTTAAGTCTAGCTCACTAAGTAGTTTCAACACCATGTAAAGCACTCAATGGCGAATATATTTCTCCACACTATCTTTTTGTACAACTCCATCGTTAATTCCAACTCACTAAGTAGTTTCACCACTAGGGGGAAACAATGTAAACTTTGAAACGAGAACTATAAAATCAAAATGGGAACTTTGGCCAAAAAACCCCGAAAAAACATCAAAAACAGTGCTAAAAAATAAAATTGTGTATACTGGAACGATGTTTTTTTTTTTTAAGAAATTTTGAACATGTTTTAAAAATGGCAATGAAAATGAAATTTTCGTGCAAAAAACACCCTGAAAATGAAAAGTGTTGACACTGGAATGATGGTTTTTTTTTTGGTCAATTTTTAACATTTTAAAAAACTGCTAGTAAAACCGAATTTTTATGTGCAAAAAAACAACTGTTGAGGAAAAAAACACACTAATGTTTTTGGTAAAATAACATTTTTTTTTCCTAAGTATAAATTCAACATGTTCTAGTAATGACCATAAAGATAAAATAATGGGATCTGAAATACATTAAAATTCTATTAATTTTCATCCATGTTGTTAAACATATAATAACATCACACTAAAGATTACTAAAATTCTAATTTTTTTCAACCATAACATTAAAGATACAAAAAAATTGGAATTTTTTCAACCATAAAATTAAAAAACCATGACATTATGAACAAATTACATGACTAAATTAATCAAAATGTCATTATTTGTATATTGAATTCAACATACATTATATCTCTAATTTAATGTTGCATTGTAGATATTCTAAACAATAAAAATCATCATAATTAATACATATAATCCAAAAACATAAAAATGACTCATAACTTTTGATTTAACACCATATGGAAATCAAAATTTTGATTTCAAGATACGATGCAAACATCAGTTATATAAACTGTCTAAGACAATTATTCAAAGTCACTCATATTTTCTTGCACACCGTCAGAATTCACATCTTTAGATGAATGATTGGATGCAGACGAAGATGTTCCATATTCTTCTCTTTCATCAACTAGTGCCCCATTTGAGTCCACATGCATGCCCACCATTCAAGGTTTCAAAATTCTTCTGGATCTACGACTGGTTTCAGCAGACTCCCATATCAACATTGTTCCTTCTGGTAACTACCTTTTAAGAATCTCTATCGTCTTGAAGTGAAGAGTTCCTCTCTTACTTAAATTGAAGTCATAAACAAGTATGTCAACATCCTCCAACTTTAAGAGGTATGTGTGGCAATGATTTATATTTGTACCCTTTCCTTTTCCCTTTCCGCCAATTTTTTTGTCAACTACCATCTCTGGCATATACAAACCATTGAATGGGTGTGTATTTGTGGAATACCAATGTACTTCAACACCTGTAACATCCTCATTTTCTGTAAATACCTTTATAACCTTAGCAACCCAGAATGGATAGCCATTGGGATCTCCATCTACTAGCAATGTGATCATGAAACCCTCCTTAATATCCTGTACTGAACTCCTGTAAAGGTCTTCCATGGCTTCACGTTGTGCACGAGATATTCTGGAACCAATATACATCTCTCTTTCCTCTGCCTGTGAATAATCAATAATACCTTGAGATTTTTGTTGTTCAAAAATGTTATTTCCTCATGTTCATTTGACACATTTTGTGGTCAAATAAATGGATCTTTCAAAGGTATATCTTCATTTGTTGTTGTTGAAAGGATATCACTTTGATTATTGAAAAATGACTCCCACCAAACTGAATCAACAATGTCAAAGTACTCATATGTATATCTAATGTATTTTTTAATTTCTTCTAGGCAATCATAATAATTTATGTCTCTTTTCTTTCTGCATGCATTATGAACTTCACCAAAAAATTGTAATAACAATATTTTTTATGCAAATATTGGATGATTTGAAATGAACTTCAAAAATTCCAAACTTGATGATGATGCCCATTCTGCAGTAGTTGAGTACTTCTTGCCCCATATTAGTGTTTTCCCATCAATTTTTTTTATACGAAATTGATGTTGGAAGCTAATGTCATTAAGTTGTTCAATTCATTTCTCCTCACCATGCGATCCCAGAATAAACCTTCTCATGTAAACAGTTTCTTCCAACACATGAAAAGTAGGCTCTAGCATGTATGATTTCTTAATACATTCAATTAATGATGGCAAGCTCCCAAATTCCTTCCTCTCAATGTGACTGAAAAATGATTGAACATCTGATCAATATGGTCATGAGTGTGCCCAAAAAGAAGGAAACCAACCTTTACCTTCTGAAAAATTCTCAATTCGACAAGCATGTTTAGATATCCAAAAACAACTTGATTTTTGTTTTCATGGCAAGTGTTGTCCAATTGTAGATACAAAACTTCAAGAAGATTACCAGACCAATGAGAAAGAACGTCATGAATTATGTTTATTGCCAGATTTGCATCATTATGAATATTTGGAGCCGTGAAGTACACCCTTGGCAACATTTTCCCACTGAAGACCATACAACCAACCAAGTGATACTGAATAAAATTTTCCTCCTGTAAATTTCTAGGTGTGTGAACAAAATGTGGTAAAAGTGTTTTCTCATGGTCCATACATCAATTATCAAACCCGAATATTTATTCGGATTATCATAACACTTATTTCAATGCTTTTATAACTTTTTCCTTTCACTTGTTTGTTGTTCGCGATGCTCCTGAAGTTCTTTGACAATTGAATCTACACAACATAAAAGAAAGACATTAAGAAATACGTTTTCATAGTTGATGACTATAGAATTTTAAAATTTAAAGTTGTGAATTCTTACCTCTTTTTGACCCTTCACATTTGTCCCTTTTTCTATTTAAGAGAAGCACATGTACTGCAAATCCCCATCCTTGTCTTCTTAGGAATACAAACATTGTTGAATTCTTTCTTCCATACCTTCACAAAATATTGATAAGTAATAAACCGACCATGTCCCTCAGAACCTTCTGCATATTCTTTGTATAAGTTGTAGATTTGTCGTCTTGAAAAATCATCTGGAATATGTATTGTCTCTCTATTTGGCATACACTCTCCATGCTTTGAAAAGAAATCTTTCATTCATGACATTGTAGTATTTGATAAGGGCCCAAACTGTTATTTATGACATACTTCTTAATAAAATGTGGGATCCTTTTCCAAATTTTCTTGGATTCTCGAGAGACAAAAATTACCCATCGAATGAAACATTTTGAAAGCCTTTCTACAGATAAATAAAGACTCAATATGATAATCATAACCTGACAATGTAGATTGCATGCACGCAACTAAATATGAATTTTGCATGCTTTTATTCATTGACAAATATCTCTTCCTTTTCTCTAATGCAAATTTGAAATCCATATGTTTTAATAAAATTTTTTGACAACATTCACTTGAAATGAGAGCAATAATAGAACTTCTTCTCATCAGATATTCTACTCTACCCCTTGTATAACTAGAACATCTTGGATTGATACAAAAAGGTCTGCTCTTACTCCTCAATACAACGTTTCTTGGCAATATCTCCATCAATGGATCATCATTTGTATAAGCATTTTCATCATCATTCTGAGGAATGTTATCCACACTATGATTAGTTGTGCTTTTCAAATATTGACTTTGAGGATATTCTTCATCTTCCCCTTCTTCAATGCTACTGTCATAGTCCTTAGAATTGAGACTAAATGGAAAATTTGACTCGAGGTTTATTGGATATTATTCCTCATATGCATTGTCAGTGCTGATCTCATAGTCCATATAATTAGGACTACATTGAAAATGTGACTATTTACTTACTGAAAATGCTACATCTTGTCCTTTGTCACTGTTACTCTCATAGTCCTTAGGATTAGGACTAAGTGTTTCATCCTATCCTTCATCACTACTGCTCTCATAGTCCATAGGATTAGGACTACAAGGACACCGTGATACTCCATTCTTTTGAAATTTTTCATCATGATCTTCATCATTGTTTCTCTCATAGTCCATAGGATTAGGACTAAGTGAACACTGTGACACTCCATTTTTTTTAAATTCATCTTCATGCTCTTCATCATTTCTGCTCTCATAGTCCATTGGATTAAGACTAAGAGAACACCGTGACACTCCATTCTTTTGAAATTTTTCATCATGCTATTCATCATTGTTGCTCTCATAGTCCATAGGATTAGGACTAAGTGGACACCGTGACACTTCATTCTTTTGAAATTATTCATCATGTTATTCATCATTGTTGCTTTCATTTTCCATAGGATTAGGACTAAGTGGACACTGTGATACTCTATTCAGTTGAAATTCTTCACCACTACAGCTCTCATAGTCCATAGGATTAGGACTAAGAGGACACCATGACACTCAATTCTTCTGAAATTTTTCATCATGCTCTTCATCACTGTTGCTCTCATAGTCCATAGGATTAGGACTAAGTGAACACCATGACACTCCATTCTTTTGAAATTTGCCATCATGCTCTTCATCACTGCTGCTCTCATAGTCCATAGGATTAGGAATAAGAGGACACCATGACACTCCATTCTTTTGAAATTCATCATCATGCTTTTTATCACTACTGCTCTTATAGTCCATAGGATTAGGACTAAGTGGACACCATGACACTCCATTCTTTTGAAATTCATCATCATTCTCTTCATCACTGTTTCTCTCATAGTCCATAGTATTAGGACTAAGTGGACACTGTGACACCCCATTCTTTTGAAATTCTTCATCATGCTCCTCATCATTGTTGCTCTCATAATCCTTGGGATTAGGACTAAGTGGAAACCGTGACTCTTTATTTATTTGAAATTCTTCATCCCATCCTTCATCAGTGCTACTCTCATATTCCTTAGGATTAGGACTAAGTGGAAGAATTGACTCTCTATTCATAGTCGAATAATTTATGTTATATTCATCAATATGAATAGAGTTGTTACGCGACGAAGATGTTGATGCTTCACAAATTGAAACTTCACTATAAGAAGAATCCATCCCTTTCAAATAGAAGAGGTTGAATGATACAAATGTAGACTCTCCTAATGATATTATATAGCGTAAAGAATGAAATCTTCCCTCCAATAATTTTCACCAAAGTTTTTCCCTCCAAAAATTTTGTTTCATGTATTTCCCTCCATTATTTTATTCTACAATTTATTGAAAATTTTTAAATACATTTTTTTTT
>APFE031082582.1:0-28193 GCA_000404065.3 Pinus taeda | reverse complement strand
GGGAAAGGGTCCAAAAGGGAAAAACACAGGCCCAACCTAGAAAATTGCCAAGTTGTAGCTAGAAACTAGGGTTTGTGGAAAAATGAGGAATTTGGCGGATATAAGGGAAGAGAAGTGTTTGATAAGGTAATTTAAGGATAGGGAAGGTGTATGAACATCTGGATACAATTTTTGCTGATGATTTAACCGTCCAAGAGAAATTGGCTTCAAAACCCTAGGAGAGGGAAATGAACTTGCCAAGGCACAACTGAAGCATGAACAAGATGTAAAATGACTCATTAGACACTGACATGATAATGAAAAAACTATGAATGATGATAGACTCAGCTAAATGATGACATAGCTTGGCATTTGGGCAACTTTAGAAGGGGTTAAAGCAAACCCTAGACCTAATGCCTAGTGACCAAATTTTGCTTGAAGACTCACTGAAATGACAAAATTTGACCTTGACACTTCAAAATCACTTTGTAAGAGCATATTTGATCACTGTAGAAAGGCTAGAAAGACTGACACTAACACTAGCCATGACAAGCATTTCATCAAACATATCATCGACATGTAATCTACAAGTGTAAATAACAAAGTTAAGTGTAGGGATCTCATACTTATCCGAGAATCACTATGAACCATTTTCCCTCGTGCCATTTGTTTCATTATCATCTATTAGGTCATAGACACATTATCCATTCACATGTAAGTAAAAACAAGTTGAGATCCATACATAGTTGTTTTCATAAAATGTGCATATAACCAGCATAATAGTAACAGAAATACAATAAACATATTGGCTATCCATTCCATAAATACACCAGTACCTTTACACATGAAAATCAAGGGAATCGATTTCTCATTAGTGAATGCAACCAACCAACTGGAGATGATACTACCACATTCCACCCAACCGTAGAATGGTTGGGCCAAATATCTCTTCAGTCATTCACCCCCATGCCATATTCCAAGCATGACTGTGGGATCTCATATAACACATCCATCAAAACTCATATAGGGCTTCCAGAGACCATCCATCTTAACCCATCAAATAGTGATTCCACCTCATGATCAGACATCACCAAAACCATCACCAGATTAGTCTCCATCCTAGCCATCCAGGGATCCAGAGCATTTGTTCCAACCAAGGCTCCAGGACTAGTAACTCAACCCACAATTATCGTTGGGCTCCAGAGTGTTTGTCCAACCAAGGCTCCAGGACTAGTAACTCAACCCAATCTGTTACAGGGCTCCAGAGTGTTTTTCCAACGAAGGCTCCAAGAACTAATAATTGAACCCAAGCTAAGGAAACATGAGAACCAACCAAAACAAAATAATGAAAATAAGCCCACAATCACCATGGCTATCTAGGAAATGGAAACACTAGGCAATCCACTGTCAATCCAAGAAATCCTCCATGCCAATGACAGATCATGACCAAGAATCCACATAGGAAATAATAACTCAACCCAAGCTAAGGAAACATGAGAACCAACCAAAACAAAACAATGAAAATAAGCCCACAATCACCATGGCTATCAGGAAATGGAAACGCTAGGAAGTCCATTGTCAATCCAGCAACTCCTCCATGACAAAGACAAATCATGACCAAGAATCCACATGCATATGCCATGCATGTCCAAACTAGTGAATAAATCATACAAGCAACTCGGTACCTGCAAGAAAATCTAATGTAGATGTTGATGTTGATGCCTTATTGTGCCTTTGTGCTCTTCCTTTGCCTTCTTGCTCCAGGAATCCAAGTATGCCACACCCTCCAAGAGTGCTCTAAGAAAACTCTAAGTATCCAAGAGTATGAGAGAGAAAATAATGAGAGAGAGCTCCAACATTGAACTGAAAGAAAAAAAAAGTTACCAACTCATCCTCAAAATCTTTTTTATGAATGAGGCCTATATTTTCTTCATTTTCCATCATTTTCCTTAAATTTCCTCCTCACATTCAACCTATGACCTTTGACCTCCTTTTTCTCCTAATTTCCATTATTTTCATAAATAAATGTGCCAAAATGACTTTTAATGCCTTAGTCACTGCATTTTCCAATTTCCTTAGCCATAAAAAACCAAATGAACACCCCCTAGGATGTGTTGCCCAATATTCTACTTGGAATAAGTGTCCCAGTCATCCGTAGTTATTGTTTTTAACATTTATTACATGGAATTTTCACAAGGGCTGTTACAGAACCATCCTCCTTCAGGGACACCGTCCTCGGTGTTCAATCACACCTATATCTCAGCAACTTGTTGAAAGAAGACATACTTCTTATGGAGATTCATAACACATCTCAATGCAGTATTTACAATGAAATATCTGCTCAAGACATAACATCATGACACCAGGACAACATATTGGATGGTAGAAGTTTATAACACAACTCATTATGGTATTTACAATGAAAGTCATGCTCAAGACAAACTCATACAACATCATGATAACATAACCACATGATAGCATAATAACATAACACCCATGCCGCATAGTGGAGCTTTATAACACAACTCGTTACGGTATTTACATCCATACAAGGGTGTACATACATCAACATCATCAAAATTATATATTCCAAACATATATGCCAAATCATATATCAAAACATACATCAAATATATACCGACATCATATATAGGCATATATCCAAAACATCATATAGCATATATCAACCATCATAAATCATATATCGATCACCATAAAGCAGATACTAAACCAATATAAAGAAAATACTAAACTACCATGAAGAATATACCAATCCATCATAAGAAAATACTAAAACACCATAAAGCAACTACCAAACCACCATAAGTAATCACCAAACCACCATATCAAGATGCTTTGCCTCAAATGGAAAACAAGGAAGGATACATATCCCACATATTATCTTCCATCTCCCATGTAGATTCTCAGGCCCAAAGTGCTTCCATTGCACTTTAACTTGCTCTATTTCTTGGTTCCTTAGCATGAGCACCTTTTTCTGCAATATACACTGAGGATCCTAGTGGAATTCTCCATCTGGTTCCACCTGCAATACAAACTAGTCAATCACATTATCAACATCCTTAACATACTTCTTAAGCAAAGATACATGGAAAACATCGTGGACTTTCACTGTCGGAGGCAGTGCAAGTCGATAGGCTACTGGCCCAATCCTCTCAATGACACTGAAGGGTCCACAAAACCATGGTGCTAGTTATGCAAGTAGCTCTTCTTAGGTTTGATGTGCAAGTGCACCTATTCCCCAACCTGGAACTCCTTAAATAACCTATTCCTATTAGCATAACTCTTCTGCCTTTCTTGTGTTGCCTTAAGATTCTTCCTGATCACCTACATCTCCTATTCCATGTCTGCCAACATATCTGGTCCAATCAATATCCTGTTAATCAGATCACTCCGACTAATGGGAGTGTTACAACTTCACCCATACAATGCCTCAAAAGGACTCATCCTCAATGATTCCATATAACCGTTGTTGTATGCAAACTCGACCAAAGGGAGATACTCTTCCCACTTTCGTTGCTGATGCATCACATACATCCTCAACATGTCCTCTAAAATCTTGTTGACCCTCTCTTTCTGTCCATTCATCTGTAGATGATAAGTTGTGTTGAAGGCCAACTCTGTGCCCAAACCTACAAATAACTCCTTCCAAAACTTGGAAGTGAAGTTCGCATCCCTGTTTGAAACAATCTTTTTCGAGACACCATGTAGTTTAACCACATCTTTGATAAAGATCTGTGCCACATCATTAGCTGAGAATGTAGACTTCACTCGAATGAAGTGTGCAACCTTTGTTAACTTGTACACAATGACCATGATTGAGTCATGTTGCTTCACTGTCTTCGGCAACCCTGTGATGAAATCCATGGAAATGACCTACGATTTCCACTCCGGGATAGCGATCGATTGTAGTAGTCCACCTGGATTTTTTCACTATGCTTTCACTCGCTGACAATCAAATCATCTAGCCACAAAATCTATCACATCCCTCTTTAGATTCAATCAATAAAAATATTTCACACCATTGTGAGTGTCCTCTAATAACCTGGGTGACCTGAGTATGGTTTCGCGTGAAACTCCCTCAAGATCACCTTCTTGAGCTCACTGTTATCTAGTACATATATCTTGTCTCGAAACCTGACGAATCCATCTTCTATAAGATAATAATCCAAGGCATGTGCACCTGAATCATCTGAAAGAAACTACGTTTGTTGAGCTTAGCATACAATTGATGTTCTCTCAACAACCTCAACACGGTTGGTAAGTGCTTGGCATGCTCTTCCTCATTTTTAGAATATACCAGTATATCATCAATGAACACAATAACAAACTTATCCAAATATGGACACAACACACTGTTCATCAAACACATGAATGTAGCTAGAGCATTCATGAAGCCAAATAGAACAACAACAAACTCATAATGCCCATACCTGGTCCCAAATGTAGTCTTGTATATGTCCTCCTCGTTGATTTGTACATGAAGGTATCTGGATCTCAAGTCAATCTTCGAGAACACCGCTACTCCCTTCAACTGATCGAACAAGTCATCACTCCTTGGCAAAGGGTAACTATTCTTAATATTCACTTTGTTCAACTACCTATAATCAATGCATAGTCTGAGGGTACCATCTTTCTTCCTCACAAACAAGACTGGTGTGCCCCAAGGTGATAGACTTGGCTTAATTTATCCCTTGTCCAATATCTCCTTCAGCTACAATTTTAACTCAACCAACTCAAGTGTGCTCATCTTGTAAAGTGCTTTAAATGTTGGAGTTGCCCCTGGCACTAACTCGATAGAAACGTCTACCTCCCTATGAGGTGGTAACTCTGTAATGTCCTCAAGAAATACATCACTGAATTTTTGTAGAAATGGGTACTTATTCAACACATCTTCATCCTCAACCTCCTTACCCTTATCACTATAAATATGTACTGAAAATAGTTGGCACCCTTTCCTGCGGCTACGCTTTGCTTGCATAGATGTCACCATCCTAACTGATGTGGCTTTATTCTTACCTTGCAAGACTCTTGGTTCTCCATTGTCATCAACACACTCAATAGCTTTGTCATAGCAGTCAATATTGGTTCTATGTAAATACAACCAATCCATACCCAATAACATATTATATGAATCCAATGGTAAAATATTCAAATGTGCTACAGTAGGCACACCATTTAAGTCAAATGTGCAAGATGAAATCACTTCTTCATACCTGTAGCCAACTGCACTAATCGAGACTTTGCATGCAACTCCTTCACTTATCCCCCAAGTCAGGACTAACATAGCTATAATTAGATCCAGGGTCAATCAAAATAGAAATAACTTGATCACAAAGCTTACCACCGATCTCAATGATAGATGCTTGATGCTCAACTTGCCTATTTTCCATGGTTGCATAGATACAAGAAATACTCTCGCCTACATCTCCAATAGTCTATGGCTCCTGTGCACTATATATTTGAGGTATACCACTATGATGTTGCAGACAATCTCTCCTAAGGTGGTCTTCACCATAAGTCCAACAACGCACAGGCTCCTTACTCTGCTCCTGAGGCCGATGTCCCTATCCTCTATCTAATGCATTGAACTTCTTAGGTAGTGCAACATTCTCCTTGTTATCTATACTATGTGGCCTTTCTCACTTTTTATCCCATTTTCCTTTGTTCTTTACATCATCTCTCTAGTCTGACTTAGTCTTAGTTTTGCGCTTCAATTTTTCATAGCAATGTCTTAGCCTTCGAATGGCCTCCTCTAATTATTTAGGCTCATTGAACTTGATCCTGTCTTTGAATGCAACCGATAATCCGCTAATGAACCTTTGAATCTTGGCCTTTTCCTCGGTAAGATAAAGCAAATACCTCAATAACTCCAAGAATCTGCTAGTGTACTCATCATCTGTCATGGAACCCGTCTTTAGTTCATAAAATTCTTTTACCCTGTCAGCAAAGTACCTTTCTAACAAGTACTTCTTTTTAAATAGCCACTCAAGCTCACTCCAAGACAAATATTCCTCATGAATACACCTAACATTCTTCACATCTTCCCACCAATTGTCTACTTTACCTTTGAGACTAAAGGTTTCTACTCTAGCTTTCATGTTCTTTGAGTATTCATGCAACCTGAAGAACTTCCTCATGCCAAGCAACCATGCCTCTGAATCTTATGGTTTCTTCATTTCCCCATCAAAAGTAGCTGGATTTTCTTTCATAAATTCATTTGGAAAATACCCCCTATCACTCCTCATGTAAGGATGATATCGATGATGATCATAGTGCCTATTTAATCAAAACTAGAATCATACCTATGTTTATCCCTTCTCCTCTCTCTAGTGTCCAAAAATTTTCTACCTTGGATGGTGTCAGATCGATCTAACCTGTGTCTACTACGAGACCTGCTGCCATATGCCCCATTAGTTTTGTCCACCTGCTCATGATTGATCCAGAGCATCCTTGTCACTGCAAATTCGACAAGCTCTGAAGAATGGTTGCATTTACCACTGCTAACTTTTCCTGTGAATGCATGATTATGTCATTATCCACCTTACAAATCCTGATCTCTTCCTTTAAACTTCTTAGTGTCACTATCAAGTCGGAAGAGTTCCCAACACCATACTACTCTTCGAATTCATAGGGAGAGTCTTTGTAGTTGATGTAGGAGCATTCAGGCCTAGTCAGCAATGTGATAGCATGATCACATGTTGTGACTAACAAGGGGTTTGAAGATAAGAGATTAGTTAATTTTATTTATTTAAATGTGTGAGAGTCTTTATTTATTGTCAAATATGAGAAAAGGGCATAGTGGCTTATTGATCCTCCCTGTGTGGAGATCAAGCCAAAAAGTTAGATTTATTCGGTTTGAATAGAATATGAGGAATTTGAAAGCTTGATTTAGCATTTGTTTAGAAAAGAGTGGAGTTGAAGAGACTTTTTAGGAGAGAGTGAGAGATTTCTGGTTCTGAACCAGAATTGGTTCATGAATCCACTTTTGTATAAATTGTGATCTTTTTGTATAATTCAGAGGTTGGATAGGTTAGCAAGAGAGAAACTAGAGAGATTATATAAGTTAGAGGTTCGAGAGAATCCAGAGAGGAGAGAGCGAGGGTTTCAAGATTGAAACAGGGCCTTTTATTTATGTAATCGAGTCAGAGAGGCAAGATTTTGTAAATTCATTATATTGGATAAATGATTGTGTGTGTGTGTGTAAATGTGCCATTTCTACTGAAATCCTTCGCTTGTCTCTGTTTTGTTTTCCTGCGAAATAACTAAGGCATTCTACTATGCTTGTTTTATGAACAAGTCATGAGTTGCAGCGATCAAATGAAACTGGAGCCTTATTGTTAATAACAGTGTCTGTGCCGCTTAAACCCCAATCATCGCTTCAAAAATATCATAGTTATTTGTCGTATGGAGTAATGACAGTGAAGAACAGAGTATGGCAGAGAATGTGTTTAAAACACAAAGTCTATTAAAACAAGTGAGACCAATATAGGAGGGGATAATTGCAAGAAGGAATCGTGGATGTTAGATCTGTAAGATCAATGGACCAGATCTAATTAGGGAAAGTCGAACACTTTATCACATCGGCAAAAATATATCGCATTGGCAGAAATCTATGTTAATGGACTAGGCCATAACCACTTGCCAACATCGATTGCGATATTGCAATGAAGTGTGGACCGTTAGATCGAAGTTGATCGAACGGTCGAGAACCGAGCGCATATCGCAGAGTCGAAGGGCCAATGGACAGTGTAATGGAATGTCGATATAGCGATATCCAATAATCGGAGATTGGAGATTGGGCCAATTGGGGATCGGGAGTATAAAGGAGCAGCATGGCGGACCCGATCAAGTTATGAATGCAGGTGTAATATTTTTAAGATCTGGCCTTAAGATTTTGAACAGTTTTTCCATGAATTTATGTGTAAAGTGGAGATCGGAGAAAAGGTGATAAGGCATATGGAAGAGGCAGACCCAAAAGATTTATAGAAGCGGGTTTACATATTTTGAGTTCTAGCTTTTGGAATCGGAGCGGGTTTTCTCATGAAATCCTTTGTATTTAATAAAGTTGTATAAACGGGTCTTTTTAATGAAAAAATGCATCTATAACGCTTCTGATAGAGATGTGTGAACATAACTATAAGTCCCAGGTCCGATAGTTGCGACTGAAAGGAAGATGTGAGGTCCCAGGTTGTTTAAGGAAGGAGCATGCAAAAAAGCTTCCGATATATGCATATGGCGGGGAGAATTACCTTGGTGATCGAATTCTGCCATCAAGGGATTTCCTACGTCAGTAGTCAACCATCTTTCTAGCCATTTGATGTTTCTTCCTGCGAGGCATATTATGTCAGATAAACCAATCACTACCTTAGCATAACTTGGGGAGGATACCTTGTCTGCAAGATTACCGAATCAGTGTGGTACATGTATAACATAGTCATCACAACATATAGACATACACCAATAAATGTATCAACACATAAACATCACTCTAACTAGAATTTACTTATCAATGGAAGGCCATATCAACAATGCATGCAATGACCTCATGCATGACCAAAACCATTACTCCATTCTACACAATGCCACATGCAACCAACAATATGCATAAACAATGCCAAATCAACTACAAATACGCATAGCCGCATGTAGTCGAACATAATCAATCAGTTCTACAAGACTGATGCATGTAATCAAAATATTCAAAATATGTAACCTAACATACAAGGATGTAATTAGGTACCATGAAATTAACATGTAAGTGACATATAATCAATACACATTCATTCACATGCTCATTTCAAATACATTTCATGAAATCAATAACAAACTCTCCATGATAACCATGCTACAACCCTAATCTGGCATCAAGCCATTGCAACAAGTATATAAGTGTAAGCGACACACATGCAATTGACATGCATGCATGGCCAACACATAACTCATCTAGTCTAAGGGGTGAACCATGCTCTGAGACCACTCTGTAACACCCTCCTCCCACATCTACCCAAGTAACCAGCCAGTCAGGGTAAACATGCGACAAGAGGCCACTATGATATGATTCAACCTCCTAAGTCACTTTAAGGAAGTGGAACTGACATAAACACACCATACAGATATCCAACATCATCAACAGAAACCTCAAAGGATAAGTCATCCACTCAAACAACTTGTCCCTCAGTCCCACTGTTGTTTTAGGTCTCTTGGGCCATAGTCGCTTTGATACTATGGGAAAGGGAGCGACCAACAACCTAAAGTCGCTCTCACAGGCTCACCTACCAATGGCTGTGGACAAAAATTGTCAGTGCTATGCCAGTGACTCTGGGATTTAAGCCACTTTTTCAGGCCCAGAGCCCAAGTCATTGCCCAGAAGTAAACCATCTCTTCAGATCATTAAATTAACATGGAAATGTCAGCATTAAAGAAAATACTTGTTCAAGACCTTAACTGGATCCCTACTAGCCATGACATGCATTTCATCAAACATATCATCGACTTGTAATCTACAGGAGTAAATAGCATAGTTAAGTGTAGGGATCTCATACTTATTTGAGAATCGTTATAAACTATTGTTCCCTCATGCCATTTTCTACATTATCATCTATTAGGTCATAGACACATTATGCATTCACATACAAGTAAAAATATGTTGAGAGACATATATAGTTGTTGTCGTAAAATGTGCACATAGCCAACATAATAGGAACATAAATACAATAAACATATCATCCATCAAATCCATAAATACATCAGTACCTTTACACATGAAAATCAAGGGAATTGATTTCTCATTAATGAATGCAATGAACTAAACCAGAAGTGAGACTACCACGTTCCACCCAACCGTAGAATGGTTTAGCCAAATTTCTCTTCAGCCATTCACACCCGTGCCATATTCCAAGCATGAATGTGGGATCTCATATAACACATCAATCAAAACTTATACAGGGCTTCCAAAGGCCATCCACTTCAACCCATCAAACAATGATTCCACCTAACAGTTAGACATCACTAAAACCATCACCAAATCAGTCTCCATGCTAGCCATCCAGGGCTCCAGAGGGTTTGTTCCAACCAAGGCTCCAGGACTAATAACTCAACCCATAGCTACTACTGGGCTTGAGAGTGTTTGTCCAACCAAGGCTCTAGGACTAGTAACTCAACCCACTAAGGGCTCCAAAGAATTTGTCCAACCAAGGCTCCAGGACTAGTAACACAACCCAAGTTGTTACAAAGCTCCAGAGCATTTGTCCAACCAAGGATCCAAGAACTAATAACTCAACCCAAGCTAAGGAAACATGAGAACCAAGCAAAACAAAACAATGAAAATAAACCCACATCCACCATGGCTATCCAGGAAATGGAAATGTTTGGCAATCCATTGTTAATCCAAGAAATCCTCCATGCCAATGACAGATCATGACCAAGAATCCACATGCATATTCCATGCATGTCCAAACTAGTGAAGAATTCATACATGCAACTCGATACCTGTAAGAAAATCTGATGTAGTTGCTTATGTTGATCCCTTCTTGTGCCTTCCTACTCTTCCTTTGCCTTCTTGCTCCAAGAATCTAAGTATACCACACCCTCCAAGAGTGCTCCAAGAAAACTCTAAGTATCCAAGAGTATGAGAGAGAATAATGAGGGAGAGCTCCAACACTGAACTGGAAAATAATAATAATAATAATTACCAAATGATCCTCAGAATCCTTTTTATGAATGAGGCCTCTATTTTCTTCATTTTCCATTATTTTCCTTAGTTTTCCTCCTCACATGCAACTTGTGACCTTTCACCTCCTTTTTCTCCTAATTTCCATTATTTTCATAAATAAATGTACCGAAATGCCTTTTAATGCCTTAGCCATTTCCTTTTCCAATTTCCCTAGCCATAAACAACCAAATGAACACCCCCTAGGATGTCCTACCCAAAATTCTACTTGGAATGAGTGTCTTAGTCATTCGTGGTTATGCTTTTAACATTTATTACATGGAATTTTCACTAGGGTTGTTACACAAGCCCCTACTTCCGTGCACAATTCCTGAGAGAATTAGCTCATATTTAATTGGGAAATTCCCCACTCATAATTGTGTAATCCATCCATAGGCCCTCAACTGATTGCACGCTCCATCTGTACTACTCGGAAAATTATGGAACTGATAGTACATTGTCCCTGAACTCTAATCTCAATTGGGTGTTCCTCTAAAGTGACATGCATGATTTATTTATGATTGAATCTTCAATTAACTGGTGGAGCAGTGAAGCTACACTGGTGCCCGTCCCCACTACTAGACCTCCTACTAGCTCCTCCAATAGTTAGAAGTAGTCTAACTGACTATAACTCAGTTAGACTGAGTTAATTAATTACAACTCCAAAGAACTCAACCTTGACCCCTAAAAATTAGGAATCACTCTACATGACTCTAGATAGACTTCCAACTCGAATTTACTTAGCCAACTAAGTCAAATTGACTTAGTTAACTATTACAAGTTGCTATAAGAATAGAATTTCAATTTAATTCCTAATTTAATTCAAGGAAAAATTAAATTAAAATTTCTTGTTGCTATTTTAACATTTAACTCTCACAATTCTCATGCATGTACTTGTTTTCATGGAAGATTTTAAAGTTAAGTTTTAAGGATTGTGATTAGGGTCTGACTCATGATCATTTGAGAGGCCAAAGTGTACTATTTGATTGGAAACAAGGATATTATATATCACATAATCCATGAGACTACTTCCAATTCCATGAACACAAGTTATTTAATTGGAGTTTGGCCACTTGATAAGGCCATTGCAAATTACAAGGTCTTGAAAACAACAGAGTTTACAAAACTTAGTACCAAACAAATTCTTGATTAGGTCTTAAGGTTTTCTTTGTAATCTACAAGCTAAATCAAGGTCCTTATCTAGCCAAATGGGATTACTATTGAATTATAACTTAGAACAATACCATAGTTAGATGTCGTTCTAGCATTAAAGCCTCCAAACAAGAGGATATTACCTTCATTCCTTAGACTGTGAATATCTTGTCCTAAGGTATTATAAGGGGAATTCTCATTTAGATTTTTTTTCTTATAAAAGGTAGTGTCGAAATGTGTGAAATAAAAATTTGTGATATAAATCCTCTTAGTATTAATTTTAGATAGTTCAATAAAAATGTATCGACTGAGAGGCTTTATCTTATGAAGTTGAGTGTGAGGAGAGACATTATTTTTTATATAACAAGTTATTCCTCCAATTCCCCTGAAATAGGATTTATTGTTCCAAGTTGACCACAAAATGAATTTATTTATGTGAGGGACCTTAAACTCATCATGCTCTAAAGTTTCAACTCAAAAAATAGTATCAATTTCACTTGGGATCCAACTTAACACAGGAAATTTACACCATAGAAATCCGGGATAGCTCTAAACGAGGAGTTGGAATGTTTCAAGTTCCTATTTATTAGTCTCCTTTTGGTATCTATTCCTAATAATAAATTTCTTATTCCTAATGATTGCCTATTTCCCTTTTTTTGTCTTCGTTTACCCTTTGAACCTCCTTTAATTCATTTTGGTGTATTGGGATGAGGTCTTCATTTATGAAGATTCTTATCCCTTTTAGGCTTGAATATTTACTAAGTATACCAAATTTATGGTCACTACAACTTACCCTAACATAGTTCAAACTATCTTTATGCTCTAAAATATTTTCCAACCTTCTTGCTTCTATGAGATAAGTTGTTTCAATTTCTGAGTTATTTTTTAGTTTTCTTTTACTATTTATAAAGTGTCCTCATATTTTTTCTCTTTTATACCAACAATTATAAGATCCAAGGCTCCTTTATTATTCATTTCCTCTTTGATGTGTTTTCTGTCTAATTTTTCATATGTACTATTTAGGGCCAAGTTGTTATTTAGTTTTACTTTAAAATCTTGAATTTCATTTCTCAAGGTGTAATTTTCTACAACCTTTGATTGTTTCTTCTTTTCCATTTCTTGTATCTTGTCTTTTTTTTACTGAATCAAAATTCTCATTAGGGTGACTTTGCTCGACCTCCTCTTACTAAGTTGAGGTTTGGACATATGTGGTGAAGTACTCATAGTCTTTAAAAAAATAAACTAAAAATAAAAAGGAAGAAGGAAGAAAATAAATAAAGGAATGTATGCACCTAAATTATGAGCGGCAGACCGTTGAGGGTGCAAAGATATTCTTGAGACTACAAAGATAAGGTTCAAAATTTTCGCAAACACCAAACTGCAAAGATCAATCCTTTCAATTGATATTCCAACCTATTGAACACTAAACATTGTACAAGCTATAGAGAGAAATCATGAGACATAACATGTGTGATATATTTCAATCCAATGCAAAGCTTGTGTATAATACCATAATCATGTATAAATCCATGGTAGAGTTTCATATGATATAAATCCATTGCATAGCTCTAAAAATACACTCTTCCACCATAGAGTAAAAAAAAATCCATGCTAGCATGGAGAGTAAAAACATAAAATTTCACCAAAGAGTATTATGACCATGTACCCTTATACATTTCAAAGTAAACTGTTATCTCATAAATTTATTTCTTCAATTGGTTTTCATGTTTATTTTTATAATAAACTTAGCCTGTATGGTAATGGTTAAGACTTTGTTATAAAATTTTGTATGAAATTTGGTTGAGTTCAAATATTATTTGAGACAAAATAAAATATATAATTAATTTTTCTCTCACAATTCTTTTTCATGCCATTTAAATTTAAAACATAATAAAAAAAAATTCATACCATTTAAATTTAAAACATAATAAAAATTAACTGTCTAACTTAAACATTTTTATTTATAACTCCATTTAAACTTAATCACTTTTATAAACTCCATTTATAATTATTAACCATTGTGTTTTTTGGAATTAATTTTCACTCTCAATCCCTTTCCCTATTCCATGAAAACTAGCTCATAAATTAAACCGATGCTCTTGATGATATGACTGAATATAAAATATTTTTGCTATATTCGAAAATGATGGGAAGGAAAAGAGAAATTAATAATAATAATTGTGGGAAAGTAAAAGTAGCTATCATGCAATCCCTAGGTCAATACTATAACCAAACTGTGGATTAATTTATATTCAACAAATTTGTTTTACATATTCTTATTTGACTTGCCGAATTCAACATATTATGGGAATTTTTATTAAATATCATCTAGACCTATGCTAGTGGGAACTGATGTCCCACTGATAAAATATGGGAAGAGAGCCAATATGATAAAATGGCCAATATAACAATGTGAGGTGTCCACCATCTCAGAATTCTTCTCTCGGTAAAGGGTTGACTACTTGCTCTATGATTCCCTCTATCCGATGAATTTGAGGTGCATAATCTTCAAAACAGGGAGGTGGAGTCACAGATCCAATGCTGAAACCTATAGCGCTTTCGCAAAATGAAACTGCAGCATCTCCTGAATTCATTGTAAGGTCGATATATTTCAACCAGATGTTATCGCATGGCACGCTGTCACTGCACGCAAATCTAATTTCTTCCTCTGTCGCCGATGTTACACTAATACTATCGTACCAAACTTCACTCACTTCAACTGCTGATGTCTGCATTGCATTTCAGATCACAAAATTTCAATTTAGTAACTGTAGGGGCTTTCAATCTAGTAACTGTAGGGCTTTGCAGTTTGGATGGGAGATTATAGATTTTGGAATATTTTGGAAATTTGAATTGATGTTTGTATTATTTTGGAAATTTGAATTGATGTTTGTATTGTATTTTAGGTCACAAAATTTCAATTTAGTAATTGTAGGGGATTTGCAGTTTAGATTGGAGATCTTAATGTTGCATAGTAAAAAAACTGAATTTGGAAGATTGTAGATTTCAGAATATTTTAGAAATTTGAACTGATGTCTGCATTGTATTTCAAATCACAAAATTTCAATTTAATAACTGTAGGGGCTTTGCAGTTTGGAGGGAGATCAATCTTGTGTAGCAAAAAATTTGAATATAAGAGATTGTAGATTTTGGAATATTTTGGAAATTTAAAATCAGAGCGAAATAAAATTTGCTTTGCTCTTGTTTAGAAAGTTCACTTCACTTTTTGTCCATCACATTTATCTAATATTCCAAAATCTATAATCTAAATTTAGATGTGTTCCTCTACTCTTCATATCAAATTAGTAATTGTAGGGGCTTTGCAGTTTGGATGGGACATTTTGATGTAGCTTAGTCAAAAATTTGAATTTGAGAGATTGTAGATTTCGAAATATTTTGGAAATTTGAATGGATGTCTGTATTGCATTTCTGGTTACAAAATTTCAATTTAATAACTGTGGGGGCTTTGCAGTTTGGATGGGAAATTAATGTCCCGGAGTAAAAAAAATTGAATAGAAGAAATTGTAGATTTTGGAATATTTTGGAAATTTGAAATAAAAGCGAAATAAAATTCACTTCGCTCTTGTCTAAAAAGTTCATCTCACTTTTGTCGATCACATTTATATAATATTCCAAAATCTATAATCTAAATTTAGGTGTATTCATCTGCTCTTCCTAGAGACTCCTATACACCACCTTCAGTATAATTTTTTCATGCTTCCCTCTCTATCTTATATAGAAATGAAATCAGCAAATTGAATTTTTGTTCCTCTACTTATGCATTGCAGGAATTGACTCTGACCTGGTTTTCACATGTCGTTGGAGAATCACAGTAATACTGGTCTATAATTATAGGATATGAAACATTTTTCATACGCACATTTTGGTATCTGATCCCTTGGCAATAGCCAGAGCCACCCTGCAAGACAGAAAATAAGTCACTTTATGAATATCTAGTTCAAAGACCATGGTTGATGGAACACAGCATTTATCAGCTTGAAATGTTGCAGAAATTTATTCAAACATTATAGAAATTAATTAAATATCTGCCATCCAATGAAACCGGAAAAGAATATATATGATTTTTATAAAAAGTTTAATTATAATAAATTATTAATTTTATTTTTAATGGTCGAGTAAAGATTGTTATTTTTTTCATTCGTTTTTAAATAATATAGTAAATTTATATTAAATATATTATTGAGTCAGAAGAAGCTTATTCTACAGCCTAATATGATGTGTAATTTTATCTGTCGGTTATCAAATGAAATTTTTACTCATTTCAACAAAATAATAATAATAATAAATTATACAAAATATTTAAATAATGTTCATTCATAAAAAAAATCGCATGTGAAGAAATTGGATCAAATTGGATCCCTCTCCAGTCATGTTAAATCCCCGGCTCATGTTAAATCCATATTTAAGATAGATCTATGTTGGTTATAATAATTCTAAGTAATATGAAAGAAAATATATCATAAATCAAATAAAAATTAAAAATATTTCTAATACCCTTTCAATTATGTAAAAGTTCAAACTATTCATTGGAAAAATGTGATTATAAATTTAATTATTTTTTATAGATAAATAAAAAATAATTAATAATAATAAATTATACAAAATATTTAAATAATGTCGGTTCACAAAAAAAAATTGCACGTGAAAAAATTGGATCAAATTGGATCCCTCTCGGGTCATGTTAAATTCGCGGCTCATGTTAAATCCACATTTAAGATGGATCTATGCTGGTTATAATAATTTTAAGTAATAGGAAAGAAAATATATCATAAATCAAATAAAAATTAAAAGTATTTCTAATACCCTTTCAATTATGTAAAAGTTTAAACTATTTATTAGAAAAATGTGATTATAAATTTAATTCAAAACATGCTTTAACAAATCACCGGATCACCATCTATCCAAGACCTACTTTATCTTAATTAAAAATACCAATAACTAGAAAATAAATATTTTTCAATTAAAATAGATTAAAAAATTATATTTCCATAATATCAGTGTAAATTCTGTCTAATAAAATGCCAAGAGAAATGTTAAACAATATAAGACTTAACTATTAAAATTTTCTAAATAAGATTTACGTTGAGTTAGTTGTTGCATAAAGTTTCTAATTTCTTTAGATAGGCTTTCTTGCTACTTAAAAATACTTTTAAAAGAGAATAAGTTATATTTGGAAATTATCTTCCTTTGATAGGCAAGTACTTTAAAACGAAAAGGTACGCAGCTTGATATTTTTCACATATATAATGAAAAAGTAATGTGATGAAGTATTTTAAAAATATAAAAATATAATGAAATTATTTAAGGGTTGTTGCATAATATTTATATGGTTTGAATTATGTACAGTTTGATTGGGTTTAATGGTTAAGAGTATGTATTTTTTTCTAAAAAGTTATAAGTTCAAAATTAGAGAAGTAGAATATGTATGTTTTTGTAAATTTTAACATTCAAATCACGTGAGTCTCTTGTTCCATAAATAAAGAAGTCACATTACAACAATATGTTGTCTGAATTCCTTATCTCACAAACAAAAAAAAATTATATCTAACTTAAAATCCCATACAACAATATATTGTTTAAGTTCCTTATCTCAAAAACAAAAAAAATTATACAACAATATGATGTCTAACTTAACTATAACTTTAAAATTAAATAATAATAATAAATTCAATATTTACAATAAACATAATGGCAATTTACCATAAATATAAGGACAATAATAAGTAATTGAATTCATTCCTAATAAAGTGAACAAAGACAAGGAGTTAATATAAACGCATCTAACAAAGACTAGCAATAAAATAAATTTTCTCGTATAAAACTTCATGCCAAAGTCCTTTATTATACAAATTATTATAAGGAATGATGAGCTTCATCGAGGTGAAAGGGCCTTGCATAAATTAACTTTGTTAGGGTAGTGTAAATTATATTTTGCATGTAGGAGAGTGTAAATTATATTTTAAAATGGATATTATATTCAATGTCTTTTCCACAATAAATATGAGAGGGTTTTTTTTTTCAAAATAGATTATTAAAATGTTATATGAGAAATTAGATCAGAGATTGTATATCAAGTTCTTGTTTTTAAAGGTGAAGATTCAAAATTTTATATATGGAAAATTTTAAAATATAGTCATATATTAAGTAAAATGAGAGTTTACTAATTAACTTGCTTATGATGTGATAAATTAGTATCAGAAAAGAGAGAAGAGAGAAATTAAAAGTCTGTAAACATTAGAGATTTTAGTAGGGGTGTCTCTAGCTTCATCATTTGCATTGGGGCTGCTCTTGGTGTAAGGTTGGCTTTTAAAATTTCATTTCATCAAGTATCAAAAGAATTTAATTTTTTGTGTCATTTCTATTGAGAAAAAAATTTCCCAATAGACGCTTGATATGCTAGTATAACTCTATTGAGAAAAAAATTTCCCAATAGAAGCTTGATATGCTAGTATAACTCTATGTTGCAAAGAGATTGATTCTTGTCGATTATGAATATGGTCGGTGTTAGGCACCTAGGCTACACTATTTGCAATATGCTTGAATTCAAACTAAATGTTATGTTCCTAAATTATTTCACCCTTAACCTCCTACAACTCATGATGGATTTTAAAAGAAGTATACTTTTGAAAGTATCAAGCTAAGAATTCAACCTGGTATATGGCTCGTAAACCACCCTTAACACCTCGTATATTACTTTCTTTATGAACATGAGCGCCTTCACAAACCATAATTGAATATGAAAGCATTGTAGATGAGTGGGAAAACAAGGTTGTGGGAATTCAAAGCCTAGAAATGAGGCCAAAGTAGGAGAGTGGGTGATAGAGAGTAAGTTGATTCCCAACCCAACCATCCTAAACTATGAAGCAATCCATAAAACCAAGATAAACACTATATGGAAATAGTCGTTATCATTAGTTTGAGAACTAGTTAATGTGAGAGAGGTGGGGGGAATGTGCATATTACCAAAAAGAAATGACAAGAAGAGGATGAAATTTATCATGGAAACAAGTTGAGCTATAATTACAACCATTCTAGAGTAATTGTTCCCGGGATAGCTACAAAACCAATCTGTTAATAGGATGTTATGATTTCCAAGTGTGTCCATTACCATTAACGGAAATTGAATCACCATGTTGTGGCCTGCACCAATCTAATGGGGGCAGGGGGCATGGTATCTCCTCCACTTACCACATGGAGTAATGGTGGCCTTATCCATCCTCCTCATAGATGCTCGCTTCTCACCCCATTAGGGGAGTACATCAGGGCTTTGTTAAGGATTATTGAATTAATAAATATTTTTGGTTACATTAATAATGTGTGGGATTTGTTAAGGATGATTGAATTAATAAATATATTTGGTTGCATTAGTGAAGTGTTTCATTTTATAGGAATTAGAAGTTCAAGAAAGAGTTATAATGTGTATGTAATACAAGTTCATACTTGTAGGTAGTAGATGGATATTTCATTTTATGGTGGATACTTTTTTCCTCGAGATATTTATAATTATGAAAATATTATTGAGTTTTGAAGACATATGCTTCTTATCCTCAATGTAACAGCATCCACATGCTTTTTATTCTCTATGCATAGACACCTAATTTTATCTTCTCCTTCATGCACCCTCTCCACTTATTGAACGAAAAGGAAGGAGTGTTATTTGGATTTGTAATATGTTGAATCTATAATGTCTTATTGGACAACATATAAGAGGATACAAACAAAACTTATTAAATAAATGGAACATGTCCATTTTTAGACATCCTAAATCATTTTTCCTTTGTCACTCTTCTAGGATCTACTAGGATATTATTTATTTATACTTGGCTCAATAATTCACTATGCACATGATATGGGCATTTACTTAATTTGGCCATGGTAGACATGGAGTTTTTTCCTCTCCAAATAATTACATTAGTAAATTTCACAACACCACACCTCATACAAAACGTCAAAATGTATATCTTGTAAATATCGTTGGTACTATGCTTGGTGAGCTTATTAATAGTAGCTCCCCATCAAATTTTCCTAGTATCCCACATTTAGTAATATAAAGTGATAGCATGCACCCCTAATGAAATGATGCTTGAGGTTTTATTCTTGGAGAGTTTTATCATTTTCGTAAGATTTCCCACCTAGCTCTCTATCAATTTGCTGCATCAAATGTTTAAGGAGGAAATGGCATGGGCCTTATGAAAATAAATGTTTGTATTCGCAATTAATCTATTTATTTGATTTGCATATTCATTATATACCTTTTTCAAATACACCAAGTTTAATCTTAATAGTCATACTTGATTTCCTAGTAAAATGATAGATACTCAATAAGTCAATTGATGTACAGGGGTGTTGTAGTGGCTACAACCACCCTCCAAAATTTTTCCTTAGCTTCATTTGGGAGCCTCCCTACCAACCTTTCTCGGCAGCATGTCTTACCTTGTCAAGTACACAAGCTTCAGTGATTCTCTACCAGATTTCTAGCCTTTGCATCAGAGCTTGTTGCATCCCCCTCACAGGATGTTTCTCCAAACTTGGTCCAGCTGCAGGCTTAGCAGCTCCCTCAAGAAATTGCACAAATCTAGAGGCGAACCAACCTTACCTCAAAAAATTGCGCAATCCTAACTGGCACCCTGCTGGGCTCTAGAATTGTGCAAATCGTCCAATCAAGCTTCACTGAGAAAATTGCGCAATTCCTCCCAGCAGGACTGCTCAGCCCAAAAATTGCACAATCTTGGGCATCTATCAGCTGCTCTGCCCAAAAATTGTGCAAATCTTTTGGCCAGCCAGCCCAGCTCCCTCCTAGAAATGCGCAATTTTTCCCCATCAGCTAAAGCAGGTTGTTGCATGTCCCATTGAGTTGACAGGTTCGACCTAGACCAAGGAAACTTGACTTGCATACATGGGCTGATTTTTCCTGGAATAGAAAAAGCAGCACGCAAAAAGCATCTCTAGATTTTAGGGAGATATTTTTAGCAGTTAGAGATTACATGCATAGATCATTTTAGAATCTTTCCTCCAAGTGCCGCTTTTTCCTAGATTTGTGGCATGCACGTCATGAGCCTCAAACTTATTTATTCGACGGTTCAGAGCTCACTCATTCACATTGATCTTGGAGCTCTGACATCCCACAGCACATCCAAGACTCTCTGACACATCCAGCCCAGCTATTCACAAGTAAGTTGTCTTAACTTGTCTTTTGCAGCATTTCTATCTCTTTTTTTGTTTTGGATTGTGTGAGTATTGTTTTCTTGATTTTTGTGAATGCTTGCTGTCATTTACATGCATACTAGCTTGTACTAGCACCATTTTAGTTTTCTTCACCAGCTCACTGTTGTCACATGCATGAAATTTTTTTATACGAACGGTCGCCGATTCGGCGAATCGCTTCACCCACATGCATGTAGTTCTGTTTTCTGAATATTTCATTCACTCTTTGCATGCACGATCATTCACTTCTTCTTACACTCAGTATCTCCATGCATTCACTTTCACATTTGCTTTCAGTTGCCCGTTGGTGGGTCTAGGCAGCCTTGGCCCGAACTCTACCTCACCAAGACAGCATTGTGCAATCCTAAGAGGGAAGGCTCTGTCTTCCTCTCAGGAAATGCACATTTCTACCCAGTGACTGTCTTCCAATATTTCATTGCACAATTATGAGGGACAATGATTGTTGGCCCAGAAAATTGCGCAATGCAGTCACTGAGCCTACAACCATTGCCAGCTGAAATTGCGCATTACGCAATTCCAACAGTTAGCAGCCAGCTTGGATTGCGCATTGTGTAATTCTAGTAGCCAATCATGCCTCCCAGACAACCCAGACTACCTTTTGTGCAGTTATGGCAGCCAGTCTCCCAGCCTCCTAGGAAATATTGTGCAATCCTTTCCAGTCAATCCCCAGGTATGTGGTATGTCATTCCTCAAGTTTGCTTTAGTTTTTGCTAACAGATTTCTTGCCATGCATGTCGCTTTGTCTCTAGATCTTGCAGGTGTTCATCCGCCTATTAGAAGTACCATATCAATGGCCTCTAAGGGAGTAGGATCAAAGGACACTAATGGAAGTGCAACTGGAGTAGCAGTTGAGCGAGTGTCTACAAGTCTACCGATCTATGAAGACACCAAGTTGATTATAGACAAGGACATCAAGTTGAAATGGCAAGAGGTCACGTACTACTAGGCATTCCCTATCCTTTGACATATTTCCATTTTTAGGGTTTTTTTAGCAGGTCTATGTTTAGTAGTGGGTGACACCTAGGATGACATGTGGTGCTAATTGGACACTGGTTGGAGGATGACATGACTAGTTTCACCATAAATTTGCAGTACCTCATGCATATGCCTTTGTAGAGTGAGTATCCACTTCCTCCCTACTTTGTAGCAACTTATTGACATTTTTCTCTCTCCTCCCCTTATTATTTGACTTTTAGTCCTATTTTGGAGTTTAACAAATTTGTATATTACATGTGAGAGTTATTAATTAGTTCTAGCTAATTTCTAAGTCCTCATACTTCCAGTTAAATCCATTTTAAAATATTTTACTAATTTTGGGTCTCTAAGTCCAATTTTGACTTATTTTCTAACTAGGGAAAGCACTTTTGAGTTATATTGAGTGCATAAATATGGAATCCCAACTTAATTCAAATTGGTTGGCCTCTTGGAGAGTATATATTATTATATTCATGTTCAACAATAATATATCATCAAATATTATGAGTAATTTGAATTGTCCCCTTGGTTTATTAGTCAATTTCTCAACAATTTTATTCTCGCTTGTTTCTTGGTTTACAAGTAGCTAGTCTAGTTTTTTTTCAAACTTAGATCCTATGATTGTGCTTAAACACTAGAATGGTATCATAGCATGAGTTTGTGAAAGATATTAATATTTTATTGTATATTTGACAAGATTATAATATCCCAAAGAGAATGGACCATATCAATGTGATCCTCACTCCTTTCAATTATTTTGATTGGAATCTAAAGATTCTTACATTTTTGCACAGTAAGGGACTCTATGAGATTACAATAGGTACTGAAATTGAGCCTACATAGACATTGTGAAATCAAAATAATTCAATGGGATAGATGACTCATATGAGATACTTTTTTAATCTATCTCCCATTATCTACTCTTAGGTTGAGTCATGTTCAACACCTAAGGAGGTTTGGAAACAACTAGAGGGATTGTTTGGAAACTAGGATGAGTTAAGAGGAAATCAACTAGAGAATGAGATGATTTCTCTAGATCCCAACCATTTCAAGGCCTGAGTAGATGTCATGCTCAACACCTAAGGAATTGTAGACAAAACTAGAGGGATTGATTAGAATGTAGGATAAGCATGGGGGCTTCACTCAATGAACCTCTAACATATCGTGTACGTTAATGGCATACTAAACAATACCCCTAATTGGACTACATATTGTAAAATACCTCTAAAAATCACATTATTTAACCCCCTACCAATATGAACCCAATACACCTCCCCAATTTGAAAAACCCCTACTTTAACTAGATATTGTAAGTATCCATTTTTTCATTAACATTTTTTATTCCCCTTCATATTTTTCCATTAACTTTGAGCTCCATTTTTTATACTTTCAAATATCAAAACCCTTTACCCCCTATATATCCAGCAATATATTAAGTCAATTTTATCTTAATATATATCCCCCAATATGAACCCACATGGTATGGTATTGCTCCACTAATGAAGCCCCCGTGAGGATGAGTTGATAGGATATCAACTAGAGAATGAGATGATTTCTCTAGATCCCAACCATTTCAAGACCCTATATGCCTTCTTCTCAATATTCAAGACTCTAACGACATAGGTAAAATATTTGACATAGATAGGAAATAATAATAGCATATCATTTCTATTCTCTAAACTAGGTCCTTAATATTCTATTTTTGTCTCTTCTTTCCATATTGCTAAAATCTCCATGGGTAAGAACTGGAAGATTCAGTCTTTGGATGACTTCATTAAGTCCTTGAGACATCAGTAGAATGTGCCCATACACATTGGGGCTCTTAATCACTCCACACCCCATGCACTTATAGTGAAGGAAGATAATAAGAAAGGCAAGCATAAAACAAGGAATCTTGATCATATTGATGGAGAGATATCTCAATCTAGTAAGGAGACTAAGATACTCAAGGGAGAAAAATCTAAGAAGGAAAGAACAAAATGTATATGTTGTAAGAAGAGGCTCCGTCCAAATAATTCTTGTATGATGAAGGCAATTGATCGAATGACCAAAGTACTTTAATGATATAATCTAGATGACTACATTCCAAACAATGTCAAGAAGAATAATGAAGACAATCCACCAAAGGATTAAGGTATGGTTCATGCTTTGACTTATATTGCTTTGTCATATAATAAATTGATTTTTGACTCAAGTCCTCTAATCATATGACCACATCAAAGCATTATTCTTTAATACCTTGCATTAGTCCTACTACAATACCTTCTCCAACAACTCTTTTTTAGAGAGATCTTCAAGATGATTTTGCATACTCCTTGGTTCAAAGTTCTAATTAAATTTTAGGATATAATTTAGATTTCCATAAATATCTCATTACAAATAAAGATCACGTGTTATGGATGGCACATCATACCCTATAATCAACTAATGGGTGAAATTTCCAAGTCACAAGGAACTAGTTTTCATGTTTTTGGTGCTCCACATTCTCTCATTGCAATTGTTAGCAAGTACAAGGTTCAATTGGAAGCAAAAGGATTATCCTATGGTGGTATAAGATAGATATGAGTACATATTCATAATTGGTTTCATCAACAATGCCATCTTTCTTGACAACAACTGCATAGTTGACATAGTATGCATTGTATTTTAAGTAGGGGCTTCTTCCCACAAGGTTTTCCCTCTTCTCTTTACTCTTCTCATATTGTGTTTTGCATAATTTTTTTCAGGATTACCTAACATGGTTATAAATTTTTGGGACTCATTGATTGTTTTTTTTTTTGTGCATGAGTACCTCACATGACAGAAAATTGTTGGCACTCATTCACTAACATACTTCTCGGTTGGGCTTCAACGGGGACCTTGGGGTATATTTCACTTAGTAGTTCATCAATAACTCATTAGGGCCCATAATTTTTCCATCATTATATCATATTCCATACATTATTAGAGGCACATATGACCACTTTTCATCTACCACTAGACATTCCCTATCATTTGGCTCACTTTCTATTTTTAGGGTTTTCCATTTTAGAAAGGGGCGCCACCTAGGATGACATGTAGCACTAATTGGAAATTGGTTGGGGGATGAAATATATATCTCTCATGCATAAACCTTCCTAGAGTGAGTATCCACTTCCTCCCTACTTTATAGTAACTAGCCAACATTTTTCTCTCTCCCCCCCTTGTTAGCTAACTCTTAGTTCAATTTTGGAGTTTAACTAAGTTTAACTAGTTAGTAGTTTGAATTTGAGAGTTATTAATTACTTGTAACTACTCTATAAGCCCTGTTACTTCCACATCACTAAATTTAGGATATTTTGCTAATAAAGTCTAATTTTGACTTTTTTTCCAACTAAGGAAAGTCATTTAGTTATATTGAGTGCATGCACATGAAATGCCAATCTAATTTGAATTGGTTGGCCTCTTGGACAATCTATATATTGTTCATGTTCAAGAGTAATATATCATTAGATTTCATGAGTAACTTGAATTGTCCACTTGATTTATTAGTCAATTTCTCAAGAGTTTTATTCTATTATTTCTTGTTTTGCAAGTAGTTACTCTATTACTTATTTCACACTTAGATCATGTGATTGTGCTTAAAATTCAACAAAATGATGTTGCATCATCATCTATTTTACATTTTTTATTAAACACTTCAACATTCTTAATAGAAATATGTTTACTACTACATAAATGGAAGGAAATTTTGAATGTCCTTCATGACACAAGAAGCCTTCCAATGACATTAGATATGGCATTAATTGCAAGAGTCATTGTTTTGATAGTTAGCACATGCGAAGAAGCTTCCCTTGGATAACTTCAAGGATAAAATATAAACATTGTTAATGTTTGGAGAATCCTATCACTTGGGAAGGTCTACTTGAAAAAAATGGCATCATAAATGGAGCTCCCCATCCAAGATCAAAACATGGAAAATTAATAGAGGTGCAATAATTTTTTTCCTGGATATTATTGTACTTTGTGTATTTGGATGTGTTTTTTATAACACCAAATAAATAAATACTCAACCCTTGAAAATGCACAAAAAAATATACATAGTGAAATATGGCCCAACATGTGCCATAACAAGAGGAAGTTGCAAAGGCAACGAGTCTATGTCTTTAGTTGAGATTCAAAACAAAAGGCAACAATAGCAAGAAAGGTAGTTTACTTTGTTGAAAAAACCATTTAAATTAGAGAAAATATTCAACAAACATGAAACAAACTTTAAATTTTGGAAAATTTTGTGTATGGCACCAAAAAAATGTTTTGAGTGAGACATGCCATAAGTCATGACCTTTTAAATTTTGTGTGTGTTGTTTCGCATCATTTAAAAAAAAAACTTATGCCTTTCACTAAACTTCTCTATGTATCACATGAAATAAAACATTTGGTAAGATGTGTATCACATGAAAATATTTTTTAAGGGTTGTGATGTATCCCACGAAAGTAAACTTTTGTGCAATCCAATGTGGTACAACTAAAAGAACTTTGAATGTGATGCACTAGTTCATGATTAAAAGAAACTTGAGTGCAATATGGCATGAGGAAGGAAATTTTTTAAAGATGCAGTGAAAGAAAGTTTATTTGGATAAGAAAATATTTCATTGAGAAGTTTCTTTTCATTATTATTAAGAAAAGTTATCAACCATGGGATATGTAATCAAAAAAGGAATTATTGGACAATGTTAGATGTCATATGAAAATAAATTTTGACACAATAAATTTGAGCAATGTGAAATTTCACAAAGATTTAAAATTTGTAGTAATATGAAACACCACATAAATGTAATCTTTGCAATGACCCAAAATGTCACACAACAGTACATTATTCGTTTCATGTGAAATGTTGCACAAAAATCCTCTTTGGTGATGTGAAATGGCACATGAAAGTAAACTCTTTAGCGATGTGATATACCATAGATAAAGTCATTTTTGGTGTGATTTGGTGTAGGTAAACAACTTTCTTTGAAATGTGAAAAGAAAGTTTTTTGAAAATTTTCTAAGAGATGAAACAATTATCTTAGAAGTTGAGGAAAAAATCAAAGTAATTTTTTGATGAGCCTAGTGAGTTTTAAAGGCTCTGAATTTTCTTAAATTCAAACATGACATTGTTAGTTTATGGATAACCTTATACTTATCATTCACATGGGGTTTGTGTCAAATTATTTTATTAGAGTTGTTGAACAATCCAAAAAAGATAGCCAAAATATCTAAGAGTAGAGCTTGTGAAGCTTAGGCCTAATAGCTAAACTTAAAAAAAGCTTATTTAACATAGATAGCTAAATTGGGGTAGTTCTTTTCTGCTTAACAAAGCCATATCATTAGTGTTCCTCCTATGTAAACCATTCAACAAATACCCTACAAAGACAATTTCAACCAAAACCTTGTGTATAAGAAAATGAAATAAACAACAAACAATTTCAAATTTCAATAATGATTACCAACCTTAAAAGAGAATGAAAAAAGAAATATATATATATAGGCTAGGAAGGATCCCAAATATCCCTTCATAAATATGTGGCATCATGTATTATAGGCCGGAGGAACATGGTTGTCACAGAGATTCAATCACTACAAATAAGAACAAAAATCAGTACAGTATTATATTTGAGTGGGAACCTGTACCTGCCAAGTCTTGATCCGGAGCCCATTTGTGGTGTCATGAATATAAACCCCGTCTACCATGACATCAGCAACGTGAGCTTCAGAGTTTCCCTTACCCAAGCTTCCAATGCTGTGTGTTCACAGTAAGAGAAAAAAACTGTCACTTAAAATTTGTTCATATAAAACATACAGGGGCACTCCTTGTTTTGGGTTGCTGGTTTGTGTACCTGATTCCATGGCCTGGTCCACAGTTGACATTCCGAATTACTATGTTAAAGGAATCACTGATTATGGAGACGCAATCATCCCCTGCATAGAGTTAACATACAGTCATTACTTGCAACTCTTATAGGAAAAAAAAAGAAATTTCAAAGGTACAGGATGATTGTTGGTTCAGACATGCCGGTTCCAATGACGCTGTTGGTAACCACAACATATGTGGAAGCTGAAATGTGAATGCCATCAGTGTTAGGACTATGTTCAGGTGCTGTCACCTCCAGAT
>APFE031082576.1:130113-168369 GCA_000404065.3 Pinus taeda | reverse complement strand
TACCAAGAAGGACATCAACTCAACAAAACATACACAGGAAGTCTGAGCATCAATGATGAATTCAGAGTGATTGCATGTTTAGTGAACTGTAAAACAAGATGAATAAAACCAAACCACATACATTTTGAACATTTGAAACACAAGATGAATCTTGGGAAGAAACAGTGTACTTTCTATTACTGTGAAAACACTTTACATAAGCCAATATGAAAACTTTGTTTTTTTGATAAAAATCTCCAACCCTTTTTACATTAGAGTTTTTCCTATATATAGGAAAACAAAACTAAACTACCTTGAGCCTCCTCCTCCAGCATGAGGGGAGCTCGAAAACCTATCATTAACTACCTTATCTATATTTAAACTAACTTCTTAAATACAGAGGTATTGTGCTTTTAATACATAGAGTCCTATTCCTATTCAAACTCTACTTCCATCTCCTCGTGTGCATGATTCTCTCTTGATCTTTGACACCTGTGCTTTTTCCTGTAGTGGCTGAAATGTATTTGAGAAGCATTCACTAAACGGGCTGCCTTGGATTCCAACTGTGCTGCTGACTCAACATTTGGTGAAGATATATACTTTGTTTTCACGGTCCCTGCTTTTTATCCATGTTTATTTTCAAAAGAACGTGCTTGAAGCTGTTCAATAACCTTAATGACCATGCATGACACCATATGGCTGATAATCTGGATGCTTTGCAGACTAGACAGGTGTCCAACCCAAATCCTCGTATGCATCTCCAACCAAAGTAATAAAGTACCTTTAAATACCCTAAGTACAAAAGTAATAAAGTACCTTTATTAAAGCTATAACTAAAGACAAAATATTTCACCTTTATGGAAAATGCACACTTGTCATTATCTGAATGGCTATGCTAGCCTTATGTGGTCTCCTTGATGTTCCTTAGGCGTTTCCTTTGATAATTTTCTGATCCTACCATCAAACTGCTTGTCTTCATCATAAAACAACACCTACAGCAGTTTCGTAGCGCGCTACGAAACTGCTGTTTTTTTTTTTAAAACACAGTCTTTAGTGAAGGTCTCAATATTCTCTATGGATTTTCATTCATTTTGCAGGTGTCTTTGATCTTCTACCAAAAAGTTTTTCTTTTGTTTTTTGGAGTTAAAGGAGAGTAACTCATGCTGCATATTTGATATGAATTATTTCCACTTGTACAGCTGCTACAAAACTGTTGTTCTAGCTGAAAATATGTCTTGGGACAGAGTTCATAATTTCTTACAGAAAACGTATTTGGAAAACCTGAAGGAGGTTTTTGTGAACCCATCCGTGCTTTACAAAAACCTCTTTTGGTTTTTTGAAAAACTACTCCAGATGCCCAGAATCGATCCTTGAAAAGGATGTGTAAAATAGGAAATTAAAAACTGCATCTACAGCAGTTTCGTAGCGTGACATTCAGTCACCCATTTCTCCCAGATCATAATCAATTTGAAGAAACTGAAAGAGGTTTTTCTAGTTTAGTATGTTAGGAATAAAAACCTCTTTCATTTTTCTAAAATATTATTTCATCTTCTCTAAATACCTCTTGGAAGTTGACTACTTAAAGCAGAGAAATATGCCTGTAGAAAACATCACCTACAGTAGTTGTAGCCAGTGTTCCAGTATGGAGATCTCCCAAACTTTCTACTGACTGTGCAAATTTATTAGTTGTTTCATCATAGGTATTTCCATACACTGCATTATCTGTATGTGTGCTCACAGGTGTTAAATCTGTTGAAATGGGGATAATTGCTTTTTCTTTAAGAACTTCCAGCTCTGAATTTGTGAAACAAATTGCTTGAAGCATTGTTGGTCTGAGAATTGAACATCCTAAAGAACCATACGAACCAAGCTGAAAAGTTCATTTACCTACCCGGCCATGGCCTTTCCACGAACAATGATGTGGCTTGATGGCTCTACTTTTCCTCTAACTGAAGAAGTAGATGGATAAACTGAAATCCCTCCTATCTTTCTTCTTATCAACTGGTTCAACTGCACAAAATCCATGTCTTTCATACCCATCTCCAAAAGTGATTGACAAAACAATGGCACCAATGGAAGAAGACTTGGCTTTAAAGGACGCATATCAAAGACAACCTCTGCATAGAGAACATCATTCGTAGATATACCAGTCCAGCTTCTTGAAGAGTTAGACAAATTCAAAACAAACCAATATATTCTGCAAGGGGCATTTTCCTATCCATCTGAATGCAATGACTATAGGCTTTCATCTGACAGTCATCCTTGGCATGAAACCGTTCACTCTCAAACTGGAAACCCTTCTTCTATTATACACCTGTGTGCTTTCCTTTTTATAATTGGCACCTTTTTCAAAAGCCACAGGATTAGTTGTGTTAATGATGAACTTGGAACAACACTGATTTTTATATGGGCACCGTGTTTGGTTTTCTGGATACTGATATTAAGACATTATCAACCTTCTCAATTCCATATTGGCAAATATGCTTATCTTTTGAGCTTGACAATCCATTCCATTTAACATGTTGAAACATGTCTACCTTTTGTTCCCTTCTCAGCAATAACTGCAACACGTGCCAGTACCACGACACCTAACGATCTAAAACACAGTGGACTTGACAGCTGGGTGAGTTTTGCTATGTATTCAAACAAATCCCCAATTTCGTAGCGCAGCTAGTGAAAAATATGAATTATGCGCTACTGAAATCACCTAAACATTTTGCGCTGCGAAACTGCTAAAAGGGTTTATATGCTTATTTGCAGACATTTAGCATCGAAATTTGTCAGTGATAACACACTCAATGACTTATTTTTGTTTTTGTTTTGGGACTGTCATCGTACAGACAAGGCATCACCATTCTGGTTGTCCATATTTTTCCGTCTCATCTCCTCCGTCAGCAAGGATAAGACTATTTCATCAAACTGCAAAGCAGTTGCATTGCTACCTATTGCAATAATCAGACTATCCCACGAATCTAGTAGAGAACACAACAGACTGATGCACTTATCTTCATCTGAAATTTTAATATCAACAGATGATAACTGACTTACCACAGTATTAAACGCATTCGGATGCTCTGTCACCGAGTCTCCATCTTTCATCCTCAGGTTATACAACTTTTTCCGCAGGAATAGTTTATTCACCAGAGACTTATATTGGTACAAAGTCCCTAACTTGTCCCACAGAGCATTCGTCGTAGCTTCCCCTGATACATTCAGCAATACTGGATTTGAGACACACAATCATATTGTGTTATTTGCCTTATGATCCAACTTTTTCCATTCTTCATCGATCACTCCCGTTGGTTTAGTACACGGATCTACCGTGGTCCACTGATCTTTATCCACCAACAGATCATCCATCTTGAGTTTCCACAACTCAAAACTCTGACCATTGAACTTCTCAATCTCTATCTTTCTGTTGCACGCCATCTTCTTTCACCACCAGAATCGATCTCCCACTGAACAGGGTCTACCACAAGCCCGAGCGAAACCCCTCAACAATAAAGGCGTCCCATTGAAGCCAAAACAGCTCTGATACCAAATGTAGGTTTTAACCCCGTACAAAAATTAACTGCATACAAATTCTAAATCACAGGAAAAATAAAAATGTGAGAGCATAACACATAACGGGACTACCAGCTTGATTTTTCATTTATATTCCTTTCAATGTTACAATACATATGTATACATGCCGAAGCATCCAATACCATGGACCGAAAACCATCGCGTCCAAAACCATGGACCGAAAACATAGGTAGTTCACCCAACCTATATAGGGTCCAAAAAACAATTTCCGGGGCGTTTGGCCGGACCCGAGAGGGGGCTACCCACCCCCCAAACACTTGTACAGGGGGGCTTGCCACCCCCCCTGTGACCCCCCCGCTCACAAATCAGTCAACGAAGGGGGAGCTCCGCCCGGCCCCCCCCCCCCCCCCCCTCTACCTCCCGGTTCACTACGTAGGTTAGTCGTGGAAAGAATATAACACAACCCAACAGGTTGGTGTGTCCAGTTCAGTGCTACTCCCTTCAACATTCATGGTTATCATTATTCATCATGGTGACGTCATTTTTCAAGTGTTATAGGTCATGGATCAGTCAAATAATCATATAGGTCTTGGTCTAGGTCATCGCTTGTAATTGTCATCATTATGTCAGCTTTAAGCTTAAGAAAAGGCCATGTTTATATTCTTGAGTCCACACATATGGGAGTTAGCATCTTGAGAGGCATATGAAATAAGGTAAAGGTACTAATTCATCTTATAAAATTATTACTGCAAAACACATCACTTTGATTTCAAAATGCAGGATGATGTCATGCCATGACATATACAAAAGGTGAAATTTACTCTTAAAAAGACCAGACAAGCATTTCTATTGCCCATTCCATTGGCATTGAGCACTAACACATCAACAGAGGTCATCCAATCACGTTCAACACTGAATTGCAGCTTCAAAAGGAATTTTCTACTGTCTGCTACATTTTCACTCCCAGAAACAAGGATTTCATCTACAGGGGTTTTCTAGGACTAGTAAAGGTTTCATGAGCTTATTGATAGGTTAGTTAAAGCTATTTCCACCTTCTTTCATCAATGTTTTTCATCATTTCATTGGTCCAAACCTCCCAGAGTCTCCACGCTACGTTTTGGTGGGTGAAGCTCCATATTTCAAAATTGCAAACAATTACTTTGTTCCTTACCTATCCTACCATTGCTCATACCCAAATACACTCCCCACAACCTTCATTACCCTTCCTCACTCATTTCCTAACTCCTAGGACTAACCCTAGTCTCCATGCTGCATTTTTTGCAGTTTTAGGGTTAGGACAATGTTTAAATTCCCTATATCAATCCCTTCACTATTTTCATCATTTTCCACCTCCCTAAACTTCCTAACACATCTCCCTACCTCCCCAATTTTTATTAACCACACATCTCTTCCCTAACCCCTTCATTCCCTCACCTAAATATACTAATCCCAATCCTCTGTTCCCACTAAAAAAATTTGTTTTCCCATCTCTGTGGTTGGGGTTTTTGCTTTGCAATTGTGAACAATGGAGGGAGGAAAGAAGTCATATAACAAAGGAGGTCACATTTCAACTGAGGCCATAGCTACAACTACAGGGATACCAAATGAGTGAGCCATCTATACCTTTGGAGCAACACAACATTAACAAATCCATTGAACAATATTTTGAGAAAAATAGGGAGTATTGGTTGGATAAAGTTAATTTCCACTTGGAGAAGATCCTTCAAAGGGCCAATAGGGCTACCAACTTGCAAAGGCACATGGCTAGACATTATTACACCAGAAACAGGGTTTCCCAAATCAGAATTCAAAAATTGAAAAGAAAACTAAGGGAAACCCCAATTCAGCAAAATAATGGGGACAAGCTTGAGTTGTTGGCTAAGGCTTCACTCATAGATTGAAGAATCATTACCTAGCTCCAAGGAACAAATTTCAAACACTTTGAACAAATTTTGAAATTTTTTAAGATTTTAGGCATTTTGGAAATTTTACACAGTTTTTGGGCAGAAAAGGTAGCGTGTCCCATGCTACGTTTTTATTGGAGGCCTCCAAATCACGCAAATTTTGCATTTTTTGATTCTCATGACCTGCACATTAAAGTTATGTAACCGAAGATCCATGTCAGTAGCTTTTTCTAGGTCAAAAAGTAAAAAAAGTACCAAAAAGATACCTTTCTGCAATGTTTTTCATATGCACGCTACCTTTTTGGAGTGGTTGTGGGAGAAATGGTTTTTGGAGGTCTAGAAGCAGACTTTTTCAGTGCTTTAAGATTCTATGGTGTAGTAGATAGGCAGAGATTTCTCAAGCAATTTTCATATCTTGATTTGGATATCGAGAACCCCTCCAAAAGTCACTTACAAGCAGCACGTTACATTTTCTCCAAGCACGCTATGTTTTCAAGCAGTTCACTACGTTTTTGCCTGGAACTCATTTTTCTTAGTTTTCTTAGTCCAATTCGACTTTTCCTGATATAATTTGTCATTTTAGGGTTTGTGATAATACAATGAGATGTAATCATGTTTTTCAAAGTAAAAATTAAGTAGATTCATGCTTGTATAGGTTCTTATGGTCAAATGAATTAGTTTTTCACCAAATTGGGAGTTGGTTTCTAACCTCCCTAGTCTTAGGTATGGTTGAGGATATTCTTGTAAGCAGTTCATTGAATGTTGGATTTGACCCCTGAGAGGGGGGAACTTATATGTTCATCTATATGTAACCCAATCTAAGTTAGAGAAGAGGTTGGACATCAGTGAGTAGAACTCTTGGAGCTTGTATTCAATTATCTTTTTACAAGAAATCAACGGACAATTGCAGCTATTATTCAGGAATTCTTGTGTTGTGAGTTTGTGATAATGTTTTCTCTCTGTTATAGTTATATATGAATGGTAATTTCTTCTTCTTTCCATATCTATTCTTTTCAATGATTTTCTTAAGATGTTTTAAACAAAATTCTTAAGTTTAAGCTTTGTTCTGTTAGGAACTTCATGTTTATGTTACCTATCTTTTGATAAATGAATTCATGCTTTCCATGCTCATTTTGAACCTTTTCTTTTCCACCCTACAATACATCGAGAAAACCCCAAAGTATCACAAAGGCATACCTACCCTGCTCCTTTATATCTCTTGCAATTGAAGCCTTTGAACTTTTGGCCTAGTTCCCTGATTTTCACTCTTGATCCAGCAAAATCCTAAGTTTCAAAACCTTAGAGCTAAATATATCTAGCCTAATATCTTCTTCCCGCTCCAGTCATATTTGGTTATGAGCTTTATAGAGATAGCCCTCTCTGGTTTAGCAAGGCTAGCTATTAAACCCTAAGTGGTTTGAGGTTACCTTCATCGATCTCCTTTCTCATCCTTGGGATATTGTGGAGGATAACACCTGTAATAGCAAGAGGGTGGAGATGGAGTAGTCTTACGATTCCCTTGAATTAGCTAGTGGGTGGAGTTGGAATAGTATCTAGACTCCCTATTTCAACCGGTAACATTGGTTTCTTCCTTGAAAGCACTCCTCCTCAAACTCTGAATTTGGCTCAAGGGTGATTGGATGTGAGAAAGAAGTGCAGGCCAATCTAAGGTTGGGTGGGAATTAGAGTCCCAATCTTAGTGGCCAGGTTCTTCATCATAAGATAAGTGCTCATTTTATGCTTTTTTCACTATTTAAATGCCATTATGAATGTGTGGAATGTGATTTCATGTAGGAATATGGGTTGTAGATTTCTTATTTAATTTCTAAGAAATGGTTTAAACTACTGTGTTTATTACGGGGCATGAAATTTCACTTAATTGCCTGAATATAATGGATTTGTAAATCCTTGTGGTTGGTTAAGCACTTGTATTGAAATGAATGGCAACAACAGGAGCAATTTGAGCATGTATATTTTGGGTTACATTTGTACCCACACACACACACACAAACATATAAATAAATAAGCCTTTATATACATTGTAAAATCCTAGGAGGGACAACCCATAAATTATCTAAGTGTTAACGGGCATAGTTAAGTTCAAGAGAGATAGCGTAGAAATTATCTAAGTGATGAGAATGGGCATAGTTAAGGCCGGGAGAGATAGCTCATCAACTAAGTGTTGAAAGCAGTGTGTGCATGTTATAAGACAAGGAACAGTGTAAATGGATGAATATTGGAGGGATTCACCTAGTGACCAAGTGTTGTGACATCCCTGTAGCCTTATATATAATATAATTCTAAAGCTCAGGAGAGAGAGAGAGAGCCTCACTTATATTATATATTATATATATATATATATATATTATATATATATATATATATATATATATATATATATAATATATATATATATATAGATATATATATATATATATATATATATATATATATATATATATATATATATAGATATATAATATTATATATATATATATATCTATATTATATATATATATATATATATATATGAAGTTGTGGGAATATTTCCAATTGAGGTTAGCACTAGTGTTGGTGGAAAGGATCCATGTGACCAAGGGTTGTAACCATAGTTTTAAATACCAGTCCCCGGTGTTTTAAAACAAAGTCCGTCTGCAACCACAACAAAACCCTTAGGGAATTTATGCCCAGCAGTATTCACGTCACGTGATAGAGATTATCATAGCAGTTAACAGAAACTGAATCAGGCGCGAGGACAAGATCTTTGTGGGACCCAAACCACGTGGCCTTTGGCAAGGACCTAGACAGACAAGGTGCTAGATTCAACCCTTTAGTGAGAATAAGTGGACTAAAAATAGGTGACATGTGGCACTCCCAGAGGAGGGCATCTGGACATCATGACATCGGCATGACAGGGGAGTGACATCACCTAAGCGCTAACGTCACCCTAATGAAAAGGGGATAGTGAGAAATGCCTAAGATAAATTGTTCTAAGGAGGCAAGAGCCTGGTGGGACCTATACTGCATGGAAATTAACATGGACCTAGGCTAATGTGGCAACATGGTGGCATGCCATGTGGCATCCAGATTCGTCTTTTTAGAGGGGCAAAGTTGGCTAAAATGGGTGACATGTGGCACACCTGGAGGTGGCCACGTGGAGAGGGTGACATAGGCATGACAAGGGGAATGGGGATATTCCCAGCATGTGATGGAAGATGAGTCTACCTTGGGCAATTTAAATGGTGACATCAACGAGCGGGGGTCTAATCAGTTTAATCTATGTTATTGATTCCTCTATCGAATGAAGGTTGTCGATAAACTGAGGGGGATATATGATATGTTTAAGATTATATGTATACACACACAGATATATATATATATATATATATATATATATACGCCAAGGTGGTGGAAAGGTAGGAACCACAAGATGGTGATGTGATACTGGATCGATAGGCATGATGATGTGGGCCTCCCATGAAGGGTGGAGGGTTTCCACATGGGATCCAAGCGGGTGCCACTTGGCAGCACAATGCTATCATGGAAAGAGTTTAAGGGTTTGACTTCAAATGACCATATCTTGTGATCTATATGTCAGTTTTTGAAAAAAATTGTATATACACACACATACATACATACACACACACACACACACACACACACACACACACACACACACACACACACACACACACGTACATACATACATACATACATACATACACACACACACACACACACACACACACATATATATGAGTGTGTGTGTGTGTGTGTGTACGCCAAGAGGGTGGAAAGGTAGGAACCATGGGATGGTGATTTCCATACCTCATGGATAGGCATGATGGTGTGGGCCTCCCCTGAAGGGTGGAGCGTTGCCACATGGGGTCCAAGTGGGTGCCATGTGGTAGCATAATTCTGACATGGCAAGAGTTTAAGGGTTTGACTTCAAATGACCATATCTTCTGATCCATATGTCAATTTTTGAAAAGGATTGTATCATCAAAAAGGTCTCGATGAGTCGAACATAATGGAGATGCTTATTTTAAGCCTCGAGGAGATTGAAATATGGCAAAAATTTTAGACCCCATTTCCATGATAGGACTATGGAGGTCAGGTCAATGATAGTAACACCTCCTTCTACCCTTAGTATGGGATATAGGGTGGATGGGGGTATGTTACAGGGTGGTATCAAAGCAAAGGTTCAACACTAGACATTTCAAGACATGACAGGTCTCTAGTACAATATGATAGGTATTAAAAAATTAGTTGTCATGTGGACTGATGATCTATGTTTCTTGTTGTATTTCTTGTGATATATGCATATAGTGTGCTAGTACTAAATTTTACATGATTTTTGCATGTGCTAACTTGAGGTGAAATGTTTTAGCTAGCCTCACACTGGAAAATTCACAATAACAAGCCAATGTGATGATTTATGTTATGCATCTATGTTTTGTTTAATATAACAATTACATGTGTGTATGACAACACATTAAGAAGACACTAAATATCAGTAAAATATCAAGGAATGAATAACAAAATGGTGTAGTATAACACTAAAAGGTCACGTCATGGACATGAAAGGGAATAAATTGAGAAGGTAGGAGAGGTAGACTCTCCTAATTGGATGGATACATTGAGAAGATTAAAGGCTAAAATAAGGACTTGCAAACTTGATAGTGAGAAGCTTATCAGGGCACAACAGAACAAGGCTTAAGTGAATGTAGTTATATTGCAAAGTCTCTCGCGCTTACATAAACAAAAGTAGCATGAGTTGGAGGCTAGCCACAAGGTCAGAGAGATCTTGTCAAGGACAAATAAGACAAGAAGAAATGATTGATGGAGCAGAAGGAAGTAGATCTAGGAAATGGCACATATTATCAAGCGAGGAAACCGTGAGAGGAGGTAATCCATTGAGTACTCTAGAGAGAAGGACAAGCATCCATGCATAACACTTTGATGCTACTACTAGGAGACATCATCATCATAGTAGGAGGGAAAATGAGCACATTCTAGAAGACTTCAAGAAGGCAAAGCCTCCAACCTTTGATGGTGAGGTGAGGAAGGCAAAGGATGTTGAGGCATGACTGCTTGGGAAGAATAGGTTATTCAGAGTCCAAAACTATTCTAAGAATTTGAAGGCAAAGGTGGTTACCTTCAATTTGAAGGGAAAAGTCGATATTTGGTGGAAGGATCTAAAGAATGTGAAGGATATCAAGGAGGAAGAGTTGTCAAAGAAGGAGTTTGATAAATATTTCAGGGACAAGTACCTGTATGAGAGGTACTTTGACAGTAAGGCCAAGGAGTTCTATCAACTCAAGATGGGTAAAATGTTAGATGAAGAATACACCACGAAATTCTTGGAGTTGCTAAGATATAATCATAATATTAAGGTTTTCTTACAAACAATTAAATGTAGGCCAGAGCACAGAGTTGAGTGGAAGCTAAAGGGAAGTATGAGGTTTAAATTGAATGGGCACAAAGGGTGGAAATGATAGGCTACAGGCAATGGGGAAAATATGGCCATTGTTAGTCACAACGAACCCAAGTAGAAATTCAACGCAATCAACAAAGGTCATGTTACCAAGGCCGCAAGAGAAAAAAGTAGGGGTGTTAAAAGAGAGCCTCTGAAATGTTAGATCAATGATGAGAATCATCTAAAGAAGGATTTCCCACAATGAAGGAAGGATGATCCAAGAGTGTACAATGCCCAGGAAGTGGAAGCAATCTAGGATGTGGCTCAGAACATGCCCAAAAATAATATTGTTGTTGGAAATACAAAAGTTGATAGTTAGGTATACATTATCAAGGTGATATGTATGATTTCTAATAAGAATTCCTTTGTTTTGGTTGATCTAGGGTCAAATTTTAGTTATATTATCCCAACAATAGTTTAGTAATGTAATTTGTCCAAGGAAGCACACAGGAATTCATGGTTAGTCCAATTGGCCACAGGAACAAAACGAAGAGTGCAAAATTTGGTTAAGTCATGTCCTTTTATGCTGATATACATGGCCATAATGGCCGATTTTAATATACTCCAACTGGGTGCCTATGACACATTTCTAGGAATGGACTGGTTGGCCCTTCATAGAACGAAGGTTGACTACTTTGAGAAGTCGATTGAATGCATTGATGGGGATCGAGAAAGAAGAACATTGAAGGGGAAATTAAAATTGATATCAGTGAGGCTAATTACAATTATGCAGGGCAAGAGGAATTTTTGAAAGGGGTGCATAATGCTTCTTGTTCAAATTAACAACAACGTTGAAGTTAATAGCAGTGCTGAGGACAATGGACACGATAGTTTATTAGAGCACTTGTCTTGAAATAATTTGAGGACATGTTTGTAGCGGAGATCCCTGGATTACATCCTCATAGAGACGTAAAATTTTCCATTGAGCTATTACCAGAGACAACACGAACATCTAAGGATCCATATAGAAATAGCACTCCAGAATTAATTAAGTTAAAGCTACAACTCAAAGAAATGTTAGACAAAGGGTACATAAGGCCAAGTGTATCACCTTGGGGAGAACCAATGTTGTTTGTAAAGAAGAAATATGGCACACTTAGGTTGTGCATAGATTGCAAGAAGCTTAGCAAGGTCACCATCAAGAATAGATACCCTTTGCCACGAATTGATGACTTGTTTGATCAATTGTGGGGAGCAATGATCTTTTCAAAGATTGATTTACTATCTATATCACCAAGCGTGCATTAAGGCTGAAGGCATTTATAAGAAAACATTCCAAACAAGGTATGGGCATTATGAATTTGTGATTTTTCCTTTTGGGCTTACCAATGCACCTGCTACTTTTATGTGGTTGATGAACAATGTACTATGTCGCTAATTGGACACGTTTATAGTGGTGTTTGTTGACGATATATTGGTTTACTCAAAAACCAAGGAAGAGCACAAAGAACACCTAGTTGTAGTGTTACAGTTGTTGAGAGAGCACAATCTATACACAAATATCAACAAGTGTGAGTCCTTCCAGTCTCAAATTCACTATTTAGGACACATTATCTCAAAGGAGGGAGTGGTTTTTGACCCATAAAAGATTAAGGCCATCATGGAGTCGCCAGCACCAAAAAACGTGGTTGAAATTAGATCATTTATGGGGTTGGAAAGTCATTACAAGAGGTTCATCAAGGACTTCTTTAAGATTGGCCATCCAATCTTAGTGTTGCAAAAGAAGGGGAAGGAATTTGAATGGATAGTTGAATGTGATGCAAGCTTTGAGTAGTTGAAGCAATTTCTCACCCATGCACCAATATTGAGGATAACATATCTGAACAAATATTTTGTGGTTTAAACATATGCCTGCAAAGAGGGACTTCGTGGAGTCTTGATGCATAATGGCCAAGAAATTTTTTATGAATCCCAAAAATTGAATGAGCATGAGAAAAACTACCTAACTCATGATCTCTCATGATCTAGAGATAGCAACGATCATTCATGCATTGAATATGCGGAGACACTATCTCCTTGGAAGGAAATTCACTTTGACGATAGACCATGGAGGGTTGAAGTATTATTTATTTGATTAGCCCAAAATAAATGCCATGCAAGCTAGATGGTTGACCAAAATCAGTGAGTTCAACTTCAAGATCAAATACATTAAGGGTAAAGAAAACATAGTTGTCGATGCACTTAGTGAGAGGGTGTAAATGTGCCACTTATCAACCATAAGTTCCTTTGGGATTGATCTCAAGGAAATAATCAAAGTGGTTGTTCAACAAGATGATGAATATCGACAGTTAAAAGAAAAGTTACAACATGAACAAGAAGGATGAAGGACAATGATTCACTCTCTTTGAGGATGGCCTGGGAATATTTAAAAGTAGGGTGTGTGTGCTAAATAAGAGTGACTTAAATATCCCCGAGGGTTAGCTCAATTGGTTGAGTTCCTATTTCTAAAGCACCTTCCTAATGGGAGGTCATAGGATCAATTCTACTCATTGCCCTCTATGTTAGGCTATGTTAAGAAGTTGGTGGGAAGTGATCCCTTTAGGTGGATCTACCTAGATATTTCCTCAAAAAACACACACGCACACACAACCAACCATAAAAAATTTATATCATTGAAGGGAAGTGGATGATTTCACTTCTAAATGCATAGAATTTCAACAAGTGAAGAATGAGTGAAAAAAAAAAAACAAAAACAAAAACACTATCAACCATCAAAAATTTATTTCATTGAAGGGAAGTGGATGATTTCATTTCTAAATGTATAGAATGTCAACAAGTGAAGGTCGAGTGAAAAAACAAAAACAAAAACACACACACTACCAACCATAAAAAATTTATATCATTGAAGGGAGGTGGATGATTTCATTTCTAAATGCATAGAAGGTCAACAAGTGAAGGTCGAGTGCAAGAACCCAACTAGACTATTACAACTTATTCCCATTCTAGAGTGGAAATGGAAAATGATCTCCATGGACTTTATCACATGGATACCACGAACAGTCAAGAAACACGATGCCATCGTGGTTGTGGTAGACAATTTGAGAAAGGTAGTTCAATTTGTAGTTGTAAAATCCACCCATAAAATGGGTGATGTGGATCAAGAGGTCATGAGTTTGCACATAGTACCCAAGAAAATCATTTTAGAACGAGATGAAAAGTTTACTTCCACGTTTCGGAAGGAATTGTTTGTTGGCTTAGGGACAAACTTGGCATTCCACACATCATACCATCTGCTAAAACATGGGCAGAAAAGAGGAAAAACATAATTCTTAGAATGTATGTGATGCACAAACCAAGGAAGTGGGAAGAGTACCTTCCACATGTGGAGTCTGCTTACAATAATGGTTACCAAGAATCCTTGAAAATGAGTCCATTTGAGGCTCTCTATTCATGTGGAGTGATCCAGTGAAAATGGTTTGTATTCGACCTGATACGTTGAATAAGATGGAACAAGAAATGGTAAGCATCATAAATAATTTAGAGTTGGCTCAAGACAAGTAGAAGAGCTATGCGGATTAGCATACAATACATAAGGAACTTGAAGTGGGGGAGCATGTATATTTACAAGCTAGACCCAAGAGAATCTCTTTGAAAATTGGGTCATGTGCCAAGTTGGCACCATGGTTTTGTGGGTTTTGTGGGCCAATTCAAGTGCTTGAAAGGATACGTCCAGTAGCATATAGGTTGGCCTTGCCATGAACGGTAAAATTTCATAATTTTTTTCATGTTTCTTACTCAAAAAGTATGTACATGATGTTAATCATGTGATTGATTGGTTGATGTTACAAGTAGAACAAGAGGGATACTTACAGCCGAAACCTCTATGCGTCCTAGGCTGAAGGGAACTCAAGCTATGGAATCAAGTAATCAAGCATTTCAAGGTGTAGTGGAGGCACTTTGGACCTGAGGAAGCCACATGGGAAATGGTTGATCATATGTGGGAAACATATCCATATTTGTTTGTTGGTTAAAGCAATGTAAATAGTTTTGTAAATAATTGTACATAGTTGTGTATATAAAGCTCATAGGGATTTTGTACTTGGTCTAAATCATGTTTCTTTTGAATTCAGATATATAACACCAAGGATGGTGTTCCTCCAAGGGGGTGGGGTTTGTGAAAACCCCTGGCTAATTTCCCCTATTACAAATATTGTAACCATTTTGTATAATTAAAATGACTAAGACAAGGGACACAGATTTAGAGTCGTGGGGCAGGAGATGCTTGGGAAAATTGAGGAGTATTTGTTCCTAATGGAAGCACAATATAGTTAGCATCATTGTTAAAATTATTAAAGAGAGGATATGGCAGGTTGACTAAGTCATGGGGACCAATGGGAACTAGGGTCCAGGAAAATTTCCATTGGTGGAAAGTGCACGATGGCACACCACCAATAAAAAAATTTGAAGGAGTGTTGTGAAGGGGGCAATGGAAAATTCCTTCGGGAATGATGCCACGACATGGTTGGGTAAAGGGGGAAAAAAGGAAAGGCTGGCAAAATAAGGAGAAGGACAGTCATGCGAGGGAGGATACCAAGCACACCAATACATAGTAGTTTATGGTAACAACACAAGAAGGAACTCAGGAAGATTAAGCATTGATCGTCTCAAGGAGGGGAATGACGTAACTTACCACGAAGGGAACAATGGAGAGAAGATAAGATCATTAGTGAGATGGTAAGGAGTACTAAATTTTTGGTTTCAACAGTAAAAGAGTGGCTTGCGCATATATTAGGTGAAGGGCAAAGTCTCTCTAGATTCCTTGGTTTGGGTGGAATCCCTGTCTCTTTGGATTCTTGGTACCTTCTCTGGTTGGTTGCAAGTTGAGCTATTAATTAAGTGAGCTCTAGATTCTCAGTGTAAGGTGGAACCATTGAAGGTATTATTCCTAGTTCTTCTCAGTGAGTTATGGATTCCCAGTTCAAGGTGGAGCCACTTAGGGAATTGGTTTAAGGGTGGAGGTGGAGTAGCCTCTGGATTCCCTATAATAGAAAGAGGGTGGAGATGGAGTAGTCTATAGATTCCCTTGAATTATTTGGTGGTGGAGATGGAATAGCCTTTGGACTCCTTGCTTTAGCTGGCAGCATTGGATTCTTCCTTGTAAGAGCACCTCCTCAAGCTTTGAATCTGGATTGAGGGTGATTGGTTGCAAGAAAGATTGCAATGTAAGCCAATATAAGGTTGGGTGGAGAGTTAGAGTCCCAATCTTAGTTTCTAGGTTCTTCATCATAAGATAAGTTATCATTATGCTCTATGTGCAAGTGGATTCTATAAGTATGCTTGTTATGTTATTTAAATGTCATTATGATTGTGTGGAATGTGATTTCCTATAGGAATATGGACTATATATTTCATGCGTAATTTCTGAGGAATGGTTTAAACTACTATGTTTATCCCGAGCATGAAATTAATTTTAATTGCTTAAATATAATGGATATGTAAATATTTGCAGTCTGGTTAAGCCCTTGTATTAAAATGAATGGTGACAACAAGACCCATTCGAGCATGTATTTCTTGGGATATGTGTGTGTGTGTGTGTGTGTGTGTGTGTGAGTGTGTGTGTGTGTGTGTGTGTTGTAAAAGCTCGGAAGGGATAACCCATAAATTCTCTAAATGTTGAGAATGGGCATAAGCTCAAGAGAGATAGCAAATCAACTAAGTGTTGAAAGCTGTGTGTGTGTGTGTGTGTGTGGTATAAGTCATGGAACAATGTAAATGGATAAATAAGTAAGGGATTTACCAAGAAACCAAGTATTGTAGCATCCTTGCAATCTTATATATAATATAATTACAAATATCAAGAGAGGGTTCCTCACTTATATGCATTATAACCAAGAATGAGTTGGGCTGAGTATACATCAATCTCAGGAGAGATGGGTTGGTGTGGCATGGAGTCGAGGGCATCCTATTCCCTAGAGTTATAAAACGGAGACCACCTATGCCCAGAACAAAACCCCTGGGGAATTTACGTCTCAGGGTATTCACATCACGAGAAATAGATCATCACAACAATTAACAAAAAGTTAATCAGGTGAGAGGGAAAGAGCCTAGTAAGACCCAGACCATGTGTCCTTCAACCTGGACCCAAACTAACGAGGCACAAAAGTGGCATGACGTGTGGTATCCAGCTTCATCCCTTTGGTGGGGATAATTGGCCAAAAAATAGATGACATGTGGCACTCTTGGAGGAGGCCACATGGAAAACATGACATCCACATGACATGGGAGTGATGTCACCCTGGTGGTTTCGAAAGGTGGACAATGAGAAACGCTTGTGGCACCACGGAGGCATGCCACGTGGTAGCCGAATTCATCCTTTTGAAGGAACCAAGTGGGTCAAAATGGTTGACACATGTCACACCCAAAAGTGGCCACACGGAGAGGATGAAATAGGCATGACAGGGGGAATGACATCACCACGACGGTTTCAAGAGGACAGAGAGGAGACCCCGAAGAATCTATGTTCCAAGGAACAAAGATATTCTCGGCATGTGATGGAGAGGAGTATGTGTTGGCGAATTTAAATGGTGACAACAGTGAGTGGGGGTCTAATTAGTTTAATCTACGAGATCAATTCCTCCAGCAGATGAAGGTCATTAGTCAGCCATGGTGGGGGTATATGATATGCTTAAAATATAACACACACACACATATGTATATATATATATATACACCAAGGGGGTGAACCAGTAGGGACCACAAGATGGTGATGTGACCATACCACATGGACAAGCATGATAATATGGACCTCCCTTGAAGAGTGGAGGGTTGTCACATGGGGTCCACATGGGTGCCACGTGGCAACACAATGTTGAGATGGAAATAGTTTAATGGCCCGACATGAAATAACCATATCTTCTGATATGGATGTCAGTTTGTGAAATAATTTTTATTGTCAGAAAGGTCTCGACAAGCCAGACACAGTGGCAATGTTTATTTTAAGCTTTGAGGAGTTTGAAAAATGACGAAATTTTTAGAGACAAGATACTAGAGGTTGGGTCAATGATAGTAGCACCTCCTTCTATGCTTAGTATGGGCTATGGGGTGGATGGGGATATGTTACACAAAGCATATAGAATTTTTGTTCCTAGCGAAAGAAAGACCATTCTTTGTATAGGTGTTATTTTTTATGAATTTGTTTTTAAAAGGACATATAACACTCCCAATATGGAAGTGCAAGAAGAAGACGTTATTGAAGATAATAATGATATCATGCAGGTTGATATAAAATAGGAACAATCAGAGAAATTGGGTGTAGTGGCCACCAAGAAAATCAAGGAGCAACAAGGGAGAAGCCTTTGTGGATAAGAAATTTGGTTCAAGAATCATGTATGAAAACTGATGATAACCCTAAATTAATTTCTCCCAGGAGGTCTACTAGAATCAGATTCCCAAATAGAAGGTATGAATCCAATTTTGTTACTTTAACGAGTAATCTGGTTGATTATGAGACTGACACATTTGAAGAAGCATCATGTTCCAAACATTGGGTTGAAGCCATGTAGGAGTAATATGAAAGCATCATGAAAAATTGTGTGCAGGATTTAGTTCCACTTCCTAAAGGAAAGAAAACTATTGGTAGTAGGTTGATATTTAAGCTTAAACATAAAGTTAATGGATTTATTGAAAGGTATAAGGTTATATTTGTTGCTAAAGGTTTTAGTCATAATCCAAACATACATTATGATGATACTTTGCACTTGTTGCTCAATATACTACCATTATATGTGTGATTTCCTTGGCTACTACTTACGATCAATACTTCACCAGATGGATGTAAAATCAACCTTCATAAATGGACTACGAAAGGAAGAAGTTTATATACAACAACCATAGGGGTTTGAAGTACTAGGTAAGGAGGATCTTGTGTGCAGGTAACAAGGCATTTTATGGTCTTAAGAAGGCTCCTCATGCATAGTACACTCGTATTGATGAGTGTTTTCATAGAAAAGGTGTGAAGAAATCAATAGTTGATGGAGATATATATTTTCTACATTATGGTGACAATTTTGTGATTATTGTTTTGTGTGTGGGTGATCTAATTCTATTAGGAAATGATTATGAATTAATTCATTCGTTGAAAAATGAATTATATCAGTAGTTTTAAATGAAAGATTTTCGCTTTCTTATTGACTTCGTTTTGAAGTTTGGTAGGATAAAGATCATTGTATTTTGACTCTACCCAAGTAAGATATGGATATTTTGAAAAAAATCAACATGGAAGGTTGTAAATCTATCTACTCCCATGGATCATTTTGTTGAATCAATAGTTGATGATCCAAGTGAAGAAATATATGTTACTTTGTATTGTAGATTGATCAATAGCCTTCTTTATTTATGCACTACTCATCTTGATTTAGCATATGTTGTAAATGTTTTGAGATAGTTTATGGTAAAACCAAGGTACATTGGCAAGTTGCTAAAATGATTCTTGGATATTTGAGTGGCATTATTTCTTATTGTCTTATGTTTGTATGGTTGTGCAATTGTTGATTGGGAAAGTGATGTGAATTTAAGGGAGTCAACTACATGTTATTGCTTCTCCTTAAGTCCTAGCATGGTTTCTTGGAGTCGTAAGAAACAAGCTTGCATTATATTGTCATCTACAAAGGCTAAGTATATTGTTGTTGCTACTAGGAGCTCTCAAGCAATAGGGCCAAAGAAATTACTTCTTGAACTTAGAGTAATGGAGAAGAACCCTACTCTTATCTATTGTGATAATTTGTCATTCGTTAAGTTAACTAACAATCCTACGTTCCATGGTAAGTCAAAACATATTGAAACAATGTGTCATTTTATTAGAGATATCATTAGCAAGAAGGATATCTATATGGAACATGGCTCTATTGAAGGCAACATAGATGAAATTTTCACAAAGGCATTTAGTAAACCAAAATTTGAAAGTTTCAGGTCTATACTTGGTTTATATGTACCTAACACTATCCTTGAGGGGGAGTGTTAGGATAGTAATGTTAGTATTAGGTTTATTTGCCTTAGATAGTTTGGTTTGTTATTTTTCAAAAATAACTATATTTTTGGAGAGTCTATATTTGGTAGGAGATCTCCACTTTTATTAGCCTTTTATTATGAGCTAGATCTAACATTTGTTTTACTTTAGTCAAAGTTATAATGTATTTGGCATATTTTATGAAAATATGTTTTCTCTTCCATTTATAGAATCTATATTTTATTGTAAATTATGTGGTCGATTATGAATGGGAGGAAAACCATTTTTAAGAAATCCTCTGACATTCACATAAAGAAACACATGAAAATAATTTTTAAAGTGATATGTATGAGACAAATTTTATGAAATAAAACGAAGTGAACCAGTAATCAAATAAACTATATGGTATTTATATTTTATGTTAAGAGACACATGCAATAGAAAAAAGATAAGATAGATCAACCTTGAATTCATTTCATTATTCACATGATATACATATTTATACAAGTCTAGTGACCCTTGGCTTCATATTCCAAGTGGTCTCTTGGACCCCCTTTGATTGTTCAGCTTCCACACCAACCCTTAGAGGATTAGGTGTCTAAAATCCCACCGCCCCCCCCCCGCCTTAATCCAAAGGGGTATGCATGAATCCAAGAAGAGGGTTGTAATACAAAATGTGCAAAAATGCGTGACAGCACTAAGCTAAATGTGCTCTCTGAAATGTTGGTATAAGGGGGTGGTTTAAGGATGACCACCAACACTGGAACATTTACTGCAATTCCCGAAGCTCTTCCAAATATGGCAAGAAGCTGAAGTCTTCTACTAGAGGAAGTGCTCCTAATGCTTTGAAGAAGGATGCCTTCAACCTGGAAAAGGGAGGTCTACAACCTACGTAAAAAAGGGAGAACCTCAACCTGAAAAGGGAGGTCTCAGCCTGCAATGGTTTAAGGATGACCACAAACTCTAGAATGCTTAATGCAATTCCTGAAACGCTTCAAAATTGGCAAGAATTTGAAGTCTTCGGCTAGAGGAAGTGTCCCCATTTGTTTGAAGAGGGATAAGCTCAACTTGAAAACGGTGGTCTCAACCCCCCATAGATGGTTTAAGGCTAACCACCACCCAAATGCAGCTCAAGGGCATCTCTGTCTCTGGCTACAACTCTGAATCCGATATGGCAGGTTGTGGCTCAACCTCGATTGATGTGGTTTTTAAGCTTGTATATGACCATCACTCCCCCCCGTCAAATGCAAGGTGAGATGATGGAGAAAACTCAATTGTAAGATTGTTCAATACTCTAGAACAAGTTCTGGCACATGATTGAAATATATTCTTGGTTGTTGAAGCCCATTTTCAAGAAGTGATCCATCCAAGATGAATATTTGCTCTTGCAGGAGGCTTATTTTTGAAGCATATGTTTGAAGAATGAGTGGTTTTATGACATTTCTCACATGGATGAAGATCAAAACAATGATCTTTCATATTGCCAACTCTGTGATAATCTTTGCATTTGATAATTTTTTAAGGAGTGGGATCTGGACTAGGTGAATATGAATTGTCATGAATAAATCCAAAACTATGGAACTGAATGGGCTTTGAGTAATCTGAAATATAAAAGGACACATCCTTGTCATATCCAAGACCAGTTTTGTGCTTGTTGCTGACGAGCTCTTCCCAAGGTTTGATGATTGGCTTTGGAAGTGCAGGTTGAATTTCCACACCTATATGCAAATCTGCTTCTGAAATGGGCACTAAATCTGAATCAACCTCAAATTTATTGACTTTATGACTTGTTGGCTATTGATAGGATCTTGTTTCAAAGTCAGATATGGGATTGTTTTGAACAAAAGCAAGTTTAGAAGGATGCATTTTCTGTTGTAACTAATCTCTTTATAACTATGATTCAAGCTGTAAAAACTCTATCTTCTCTTGTACATTTTGCAAACAAGTTTGAATACCATAAAGAGTGTACTTGTTGATTTTAAGTGTTATTTCAGTAGTAGACACGACTAGAGTTCTCAATAACTCTAATAAAGTGTCAATCTTAGTCATTTATCAACAACTCAAACTCAGCAAAAAAAGGAGATTCAAAAAACTTGGATGCTTGAGCTTCCTATAATGCCTCACAATAATGACCGAGGGAGACTCCACAAAATCAAGCTCTATGTGCCCAAAAGATGAGTGAAACTTTGATGGTGACTGCAATTTTCAAAATTGGTGACCATTTTTATTTTCTTTATTCACATTTACCTTCACACCATTAACACATTTCAATACAAACCACAAAAACTTGCTTTTCATAAGAGACTTTAAAGCATAGATCATATGGTAATGTCACATACGACAACTTCACTCAGGTTGCACCAAATGAAATCTTATGTTAATATATTCTAAAAATTCCCTTGTTATAGTTGGAATTCCAAGTCGTACCTTGTGCACCCTATTTGGGGTAGCGTTAACTAGTAAAAGGCCACAAGTTTGTTCCCAAAAATGAACTCTCCCAAACCAATACTCACAATGAATAGAGGCTCAAGGAAAATGTTGAAGCATGGATTTTTCTTATCTTTCAAAGAAAAGGCACCAAGCTTAAACACATATCTCGAATCCTTCACTCCAACACATGATTCCAATTATCGATGATGTCGATGAACCCATTTCATAAATTCGTGCTCACTGACTACTATAGCCAGTTAGTTTAGATCATTTACTCAGTAAAATGAGGCCTGCACCACTAGCGTAGACCTCTTCACTTCCATAGAAACCAAATATTATGTCACTTCCATAGACACCAAATATTATGTAGGGAAGTGATTTACTGTCCTCAGTAAAACATTTATGTCGCGGAATTCCAACCGCAAAGCAGTCTAACTCAAACAAATCACTACTGAAATTGGATAAAATGAGGCATTTCTTTTGTAGAAATCGACATGGAAACCTGAATGAATGCCAAGAACGGCGTAGCTCACATTCAACGCACCATTCCCTCTATGCATTCCCACTGCTCAACGCACCAGAATCAACACACAGAGTTGTCTACGAGCAGATGAATGTAATTCACATAAGTTTATACGTCTCAGAGTTTCAAAACCCCACTTGTACTCTACGCAGCAAACTTCAACGGTGATTCAACAAACTTACTTCTCTAATTATTCAACTAATATTTGAATGGAGACTTTAAACAGAGAATTAACGTAGAGTCTACAAAGACTACCTCAAACAAATACACAAAAGATAGACCAGATTTCCACCATCAGACTCTTTATCTCAAACAACTCTTCAATCGCACAATGGTGATGGACTAGAGTCTTTTTTGTGCTTATAATCCATGACATGTGCAGTGCACTGGAATACTTCAGTTGTCTTCTTATTTCACTAGGTCGCCTTCTACAAATCGACTTCTCATGCCTTCATCTTTCAACATTTAACACTGAACTAGAGCACGAGTTGCTACCATTGGTTGTTATTGATGGTGTGCTCGTGGTAATGATGAATGAAAACCAAAATATAAGATTGAAAATTTCTTCTGTCCATAACACTTGGCACAGAAATTATGCTATATGAATAAAACAAATGCCTAGTAGGGTTTCTCGAATTGAGTAGACAATAAAGAAGCTCTTTTAGTGACTTGCACGTCGTACGAATTTGGGGATATTACTTTGATGGCACTCTCAAAAATACGTTTACCAATATTATCAGACACGATATATAAAAGATTGAAGACGTTGGAGTGCTAATTGTAGGCGTTGCAGTACTCAAAGTCGATTTGTCATGGTACTCCACAATTTATCCTTGTAACAATCAGCGTCGGCCTTATCGATCTCTGAGTCCCTTCGGTTTTCAGAGAGTCACGAGGCTACCGCACGCTTTTCTCTTCCCTCCGACATAGGAAATGTTATATTTTATATAGTCTCGCATAGATCAGTCTTACAACCATTATGAAGAAATGATTTTGGAAGTTTAGATCGAAAAAGGAATTCGATCCGAAGAGTTGCAAAATGATGAAGGATGGTATCAACATCGCTAAAGATGTGACCAATCTGATCCGGGAAAACCCCAATGGTATATCTTAACAAAGTCGTAGATGGTTGCATCGATAAAATCCCTGCAGAGTTTGAGATTATAGAGCCTTGTTGTATTGTGAAGGATAGGATTAGTTATAGCATGATAAGCAATGCAGAGGAGAAAGGGATTATTATTCCTGGAAGGAGTGTTTTAGTGGAGCATAAAATGATTGTAGATGCATTACATTCAGGCAGTAGAGGGAGAATTTAATTTTTCATAGTGCAAATGGTTTTACCAAGGAAGGTAATGGAAGAGGGAAAATTTACAATGGCAAAAGGATTTTTAAAATGGGACTTGTGCATTTCAGGGGTCAGGCATATGGGAAAAAAAACAATCATAAATCAAAGGGGTTACACCACATCTAACAATTTTAGAATGGCATACGTATTTTGAACCAACTTGGATTCTATACCGTGTAAGAGACACATGAAATGGACAGAATATAGGATAGATTAGCCTTGAATGCATTTCATTATTCACATGATATACATATTTATATAAGTCTAGTGACCCTTGGTTTCATATTCCAAGTGGTCTCTTGGACTCCCTTTGACTGTTCAGCATCCACACCAACCCTTAGAGGATTAGGTGTCCAACATTTTAAAATTTTAAATCAACTCCAAAATTTATTGTTCTTTTTAGTATATCATTATTTGTTGAATTTAGGCTTTTGTGATCCATATCAAGTATTGAGAGGGTTAGGAGAGTTTTGGAACAGCTTTCTCGGAATCTTCTCGCTCTTCATTTGGAACTTTCCGGCATTATGTCCACCTCCCTTTGGGCCAGAATTGATGCTTGTTCTACTCTTAAATCACTGCAAATGGAAGATTTTTTGAAACAGAAATAGGCTAAGAAGTTTTGGAAGTTGTCTGAAAGGTCCTCGCCACAAGACGATCCTCTTTTGCCCATGGGTAAGTCATCCCCTAGCCTTATTTTGGTTAACCAGCTATCTGCTCTTATGTTGGCTTGAGGGGACCTGACCCAGGTTCGGAGTTAATTAGCTAAACAAATCCCTAAGGTACTGGCCCTTTCGGCATCAGTCCGCGAAGTGCGGATTGAAGTCTCACTCAAAACAGTATGGGGGGATGCTGGAACCAAGTTTCTACACCCTTGAGATATTTGAGGTGCTTATTTAGTCCAAGTGTGCCTACCTTCGTGTAGGTCACTTCGTGCATTGTCCTGACCTTCAATACTTTCGCAATCTGTTATAATTGCCTTTCGCAACCCTAACCAGGGTCTGAGATGCTTTCGCGTTGTTATGGCATCGTCCTGCGCTATTTCCCCAAATTACACCGCGTATCTTACTTATCTTCTTAAAGGTCTTAGTTAACTTCGTGTAAACAAATATTCTATCTTGCATTCACTTATTCAACACATTCATACATATTCACGCATCATATAAGCATTAAAAGTGCAATGTATATTCAATGTAATAGATGCATAAAACAAGAAATAAATACGCAAAATGGATATGAAACGTCTCTTTATTAATGCTCCAATTGTTACAGACTCGACTCGCCCTACACACTTAGCTGTAGAGGTGCGTGCACTCAGCTGTGGACTACGAGGCCTCTTTGCACTCAGCGGCAGAGCCTTCTCCTACTTTACAACCCAAAACTAGACTTTACACTTCAGATACGTCCTAATCCTTCATCCTTATCCTTATTATTCCATGATCTATTGATTACTTAGAGCCTTGCTCTATTTATACAACCCCATGGTCCGCGGACCATGGGTAGATCTCTACAGCTGACATTACATTAAAAAATTGAGGGCATACAACCCTATGACTCTTTTACAAACTACACACTCCGCGCCCACAAAATGCGGGGTCTTTACATCGGCGTTACAACTTTTGACCAAAATCTCAGCTCTAAGTCCCAAAACTTCCCTTGGGTTATCCCGCACCCAACAGGCCCCCAACACAAACATCATGACTCACCCTCGAGTCACTCTGTCAGTGTGGATATCTTTGCACGAAGACCTCCCAACTCTGCCTGGATCGCTGTAATATTGGCAGCGCACTAAGCGGCTTCCTGTTGCACTTTCTAGACGCGTTGTTCAGAGACTATTGTAGCTGCCTCCCTAAACCTATTCCTCTGTTCCTTGCATCTGCATGAGCATTGCTTCAATAGAGGCTATAATGATATATGCCTCATCAATCCACGATTATAAGCGCGCCTTCAAAACTGTTTCCTTATGTCGAGCAGCATCCACCTGCTCCTTGAGCGCTTTCGCCTACTGCATCCATGTGAGCCTCTGTGTAAGGGCAACCATTTGTGTGATCCCTTTTACTTCATTATATTTCTGTTGTAGCTCACGTGCCTCTATTTCTAGGCGTTGTATGTTCGGGTCCTCTTACAGAGTGGTGAGAACCTCTAGCGACCCCTCGAACAGCTTTGTGCAGTCTTTCACTGCATTATTGACCTCCACTATTGCTGTGTAATCGCGTCGGCGCATTGTTCCTTAACCTCTGGCTGAGTTGAAGGTTGCGCCTTCAATTGTAGTTCGGTTATCTGAAGGTTCAGCTCCAACTGAACCTTAGCCATCTCTTCCTTTGTCTCGTGCACCCCTACTATTAATTTTTGGATGCGCGCCTCCGCTAGTTCCTCTGCTTGGATGGCCAACTTCAAGACCATCTGGCAGGCTTACTCAACCACCTGCACTAGTTGTCAATTCTATACCATTACCTCGTCGTGTTGGAGGCTCAATTGTTTAATGTTGATGTGTTTCTCGCTCATGACTTGGAGCGTCTGACCCTCCCTGGCTTGCAGTTCTGCAGTAACTATGTCCTGCAAAATGTAGAGCGTCTCCCGAGGGAGCACATCCATATTTATCCCGATCCACTTCAACCCACTTACCATAGGCTTGTCGGCCTCATTTTCTATAACGAGTCCTCCCTCTTGCAGCACTATAGTGTTGGTCATTCTGGTGCATAGCATTTCCACAGTCATAGACGTGCTCATTGCGAGGCTAGTTGACAGAGTGCCAACCCGTGGAGTGCGCACCTACAACTTCTATATCTATGCCCGGAGGGCCCCCAACACCATCTGGTGTTCCTCCACAAACTGTTGGAGGGCCTCTGCAGTGACGTCCCTCACCGTCTCCCTAATGTCATGTAGATCCGACCCTCAGTGAGGGTGATTGGGTCGAAAGAAATTTTTGAAGCCTTCGACTTCTTTCACGGCCCTACCTGCTCTCTTGGGCGTTGTCATTTCAGCTGTGTGGACGCTATCTACGGGTCCATGCCACCTTGCTCTATATTTGTTTCCTATTCGGGCAAAGGAAACTTCTCACCCTCACGCTCCTCCTCTGTTGCCTTCTGCTGCTCTTCCGCCACCTTCGCAATGTCGTGTGCCTCTTGGGCCTTGGTTTCTACTGCTTCGTTCCTTCGCTTCTTTGCCAACTGCGTCATCTGCAATTTTGCCTCATCTTTTTTCCTCGGCGTGATGGACTTCTCTGCTTCCACCGCGACGCTGGTTGGAGAACGCCACTCAAATGGTTTTCATTGACTTTTCCTAGGAAGGATTCTCCATTTAACTTTACCAACTACACCGTGCCACCATCTGTGATATCCTTAATAACATATGGTCCCAGCTAATGCATTCTTAACTTCCCTGGGAATTTATCGAACTTACTATCATACAACAACACCAAATCATTTTCCTTGAAGGTGCGCAACTTAATATGTCGATCGTGCCAAGCCTTTTCGCATTGCTTTTGGACCTACTGGTGAAATCCAGACAGTAATAATTCTTCCTCGAGCTCCTCCAACTGTGCGAGCCTCTCCTCCAGGGCTTCGCGATCTGTTATACCTGTGAGCATTGTTATGTGCAAACTAGGCAAGATGTATTCCATAGGCATTAGGTCTTGCACTCCATAGACAATCCTAAAAGGTGTTTGTCCCCTCAGTTTCTTGCATTTCTTCCTATAAGCCCATAATATTACGGGTACGCGCAGCTCCCTATCACTTCGTTGCATGTTACATACTTTGGTCAGTGCAGTCTCCTGTACTTTGTTGAATGCTTATACTGTCCGGTTAGCCTGTGGGTGATACGATGTGCTTTTCTGACGATACACCTAAAATTCTTTCGTCAGCACGCTGATCGTCTCGTTCCAGAAATGTGTACCACGATCGCTCATCAAGATCTTCGGACATCCAAATTGCGTCAATACGTGTTCAAACAGAAACTTTGCGGCCGTGCAATCCTTTACCGGTTGTGCTTCTGCCTAATGAGTCAGGTACTCTGTCGCAATGATAATATATTTCATACGTGTCTTTCCTTGAGGTTTGATAGGTGCTACAAAGTCGATTGCCCACTTTTCAAAGGGTTGTAACGTCATTTGTGGATTCAAAGGCATCTCTTCCCTCCGCGATGGTTTACCTGTTCTTTGACATACATCACAGGCCTTGCGATGTGCTTTTGAATCCTAATGAAGGGTTGGCCACCACAACCCTGCGCGGAGAATCTTCAGGGTGGTTTCTCTGCCTGCATAATGTCCTCCCGCAGCGCCCCCATGAGTGTCCGCGATGATATTTCTTCGTTGAAACTGAGGTACATACCTTCACAGTATCTCATCATTCCCCATCTTATATAGGTGCCCCACAATGATAGATAAATCTGTTGTGCACACCACTAGTTCCTTCTTCTGTTGGACAAAGTACCCTTTCGGCATAGTTCCAGTCGTGATAAAGTGAATTATATCTTCAAAACGTCCATCAGCTATGCACACAGCAAAGAACTGTGTGTCAGGTAATCCTTCCTCCAGACTAGTCGGTTCCTCTCCTGTCTCAATGCGTAACAGGTGATCTGGTCCTGCATTCAATCGTCCAGGCTTCATAACAACTTCAAAGTCATATTCTTGGAACAATAAAATCCATCTGCATATGCGCCCCCCCAACACAAACTTATTTACCAAGTACTTCAGCGCGGAATGATCTATATACATCTTAAAGTGACCTCCTAGCACGTAGTGTTGATACTTTTGGAGCGCATATACCATAGCCAGTCCCTTCTGTTCAGTGGTGGAATAGTTCTTTTTTGCTTTAGATAATTTGTGACTCACGAACGCGCTAGGGTGATCCAAGCCTTCTCCACCATCCTGTGTTAGTACTACCCCCAGCACTATAGTCGACGTGTCAACATAAACATGAAACTCTTTCTTCCAGTTCGGGAAGACCAGAATCGGCGCAGAAACCATCTTTTCTTTCAATACATCTAGGATTTTCTTACAGTCATCGTTCCAGTAGAACGTGATATCCTTTTTCAACAGCTCTTCCATCGGCTCAGTGATCTGGACATAACTTTTGATGAACTTCCTGTAGTACCCCGTATGCCTCATAGTAGCGCACAACTATTTCCCAGTCCACGGTGCTTCCAAATTCAGAATCACCACGATTTTCGCGGGGTCTACCATCAGCCCTTGTCTACAAAATACATGCCCCAACAGGTTCCCAAAAGGAATGAGAAACATACACTTCTTGAGGTTGAGCGTGATTTGGTATCTTCGGAATGTATCTAGCATCAAGCACAAGTTCGCTACATAGCACCTAACCAGCCCAAATACAGACCAGTGGTTGAAATAGACCTCCAAGAACTTATGAATATATTCCCAGAATGTCGCAACAACTATGCGCGAAAAGATAGCAGGGGCATTCTTCAATCCAAATGGCATGACAATATATTGAAAGCAACCCCACTCAGTCACCAAGGTTGTCTTGCTCCTATCCTCTGGCGCGATTTTGATCTGGCGGGACCCTGCGAACCCATCAGTGAAAGAATATGCTTCCTGACCGCCTACATTGTCCAACACCTCATCTGTGAACGAAGTTGGGAATGGATCATGTACACACGCGTCATTCAAATTTCTGAGATCCATGCATATTCTTGTTTCTTCCATCTTCTTCTTCTCTTATACCACCATCGAGCTTACCCAATCGGATTCCTCCATAGGCTCAATGATGCCTGCCACGAGCATCTTGTCTAGTTCTACACGAACCTTCTCCTTGTATTTCATATTTAAGTGTTATAACCTCTACTTAATTGGCTTCGCGTTGGGTTTTAACGTGATCTTAATCGCCCCTAAATCTCTGATTATTCCCTTCAAATCCATAAACTTGGTTTGGAATAAGTTCTAATATTCGTAGACTAATTCAATGACCTTATCCACCGTCGGGCCATCCCAATAGTCTCCAATCTTCACAATTTTAGGTTTTGTCTCCGTACCAATATTCACCCGCTTAGTCTTCATCGGTGCAGTTATGTCAGGGTTCTTAATCTATGGTACCTAAACCTTGCGGTGGCCTTCCATCTCTAGAATGTTAATTTTCTGCGGATCTTCGTCTTCTTATTTAGCAGTTACATTATAACATTCCAAAGCGCAACTCAGCTGAGTAGCCCATTCAAGATGAATCAATTCTATTGGCTCATGTGGTATCCTAAAGATCGTTGCTTTTACCTCTTGTAGCACTTCATCAATACTGTCCCACTCATCCTCAAAACTTAACGTCATCACGAACCCTTCGCACAGAACATCCCATTCACCTGTCCTGTGGCGGAGCTCTATTTCTATATACCAGTTCATTGGTATAACATCCAAGGTATGACAAAACATGTGTACCCACTCAGGTTGTGGCTTTTCCCCATAGGCATGCATCCATTTCGCCATATCCGTGCACGGATCATCCTGCCCATTGTACTTATCTGCCAGTGCACCCTAGGCTTCCCAAATCATAAGCTTGTCATTCCCCTACACTCACGCCAGTCGTCAAAGCTCCCTAGTGCATAACCTACCACCTCGCAGGCGTAGTGCGCAGTACGCAGTCCAAGGCCTAGAAGCGTTGCTTTTCCGACACCTCCCTTTCAAATTTATTTAAGAAGGTATCTACCTCACTTAGGCCATCATAAGTAGGCAGGTCTCTTACTTCTATCAATACGCAACGCAGTGACCTTGTCATCATATTACAGTTCAGTGTAGTTACCTCGTGTAACTGATTCTTCCATCATTTTGTTTCTTCATCTGAATCTGAAGTACAAGATCTTTCACACTCCCACGCAATCCGCCCACTTGCGATGGGATTCACCAATCCTGGTTTCGCGCTGTTATCTTATAGATGTAGTCCAAATCATCATCACTTTCATAGTTGCGCACCGGCTCCGTATAGCACAATCCTTTAACAGGGTCTAGGGATATAATTACGCGTAGTGACTTCTATTCAAAAATCATTTTCCATTTTTTCAAATTAATCACCCCATTCATGTCAGTGGCCCAATCAATTCCCAAGAGCAAGGGGCAGGGATTGTTGTCATCAACAATCTCTATCACTTCAAAGTCTGCTATCGCACTCGCTCCCTCAATGTCCACGGTTATTCCTTGCAATCGACCCATGGGTATTATTTTCTATTGGCTTGTCATTCGTAGTTGAATAGGAAACCACTACAGCATAGGTCTCCCCATTCGCTCCCATGTCTGCTTGGGTAGAACATTCGCATCTGACCCTAAATCTAAGATAACTTGATCCATCTCATATTCTCCGATCTGCATGGTTAGTCTCATTTCTCTTCCTGTTCTTGTCTTGTGTTTTCCAATCTTCCTAACTACATGCGGTTCTCTTGGCGCAGTCCCAACGCATCTATTAATGAGTTCATGTAACCCTTTTACAGCTTTATTGTCGCACAGTAACTTCATACATGTTTCCACAAATGTTGTGAGCATGGATGGGTCCATCTCCGACTTCGGTCTATCTTTGCTTCCTAAAGTGGAGGCCTCAGCAAAGCTCTTCTTAGCTTCCATGAAAGTTTCCCGAGTGCGCTCCAAATCAAACCCCGCTTCTTTTGCCGGAGCTTTGTGAACCCAAGTACTATCTTTTGCTTGTTTGCCTTTGTCATCTCCCGTCGTGTTTCCACTTCGGAGCATAATGTTTACATTTGTATCTTCCTCGCGCAGCTCAGACCTCATCATCTGCAGATTTTGAGTCGGGGGAGGTGGTAGCGCTTCTTTGTCGCGTATCCTAGCTATCAATGTAGGACAATCTTATGTCTCATGATCAAACAAGTTGCAATACAAACACGATGGGCACGTTGGATTTATACAATCACGGGCATAATGTCCTGGCCCTCCACAATTGTAGCATATCAAATGTCTGTGACCTCTTCTAGGTCCTCCTTTGCCTCGACCTCATCCGCACCCCTGAAATCGTGTTCGTGCCATGCCTGCATTCTGGTCAAGGGTCCGCGTTTTGGCTTGAACTCTGTAGGTGGGAGTTCTATCCATCATTAACTCGTAGCTTCTACAAGTGTGCTCATCGTGTCCCACTGACTTACAAAAGTTGCAGAACAACTGTTGTGAATTTTGCATATACTTATGTAACAAGTGACAATTGTTTGTGGCATGTTTTCCAGCTATTTGACAAATCGCGCACCACAAAGCAGGCATTGCACTAGGTCCTACTTGTGCTTCTGGCCTTAACGACATTAATCCTCCTCCTGCAAGGTAATTTGTGAAAATTGGGCAGTGGTCCTTATCATCACCCTGACCCTTGCATTTTACGCACCACACCTCTTCGCACACTTCTAGTAGAGCTATCATGTCCTATTTCAGACTCTACATCTCAAAGCATAAATTCTTCAGTTGCGCGTGGATCTGTTGAACTCCTAAGTTAGGATCCTGCATCGGGGTCTCATGCAGCGTCATCGCGATATTTAAGGCCTCTTCCTGAGTCATTAATTTCTGCGACGATAGCACACTCCTCAGATGTGGCGTTAGCAAAGCTACAAACCATTTGCAATGTTGTCCATCCGTTAGATTCATATTAGCTTCGTGAATTGTACATTTCAGCCTCTGATCCAGCTCCCAAAGAGTCTTGCCTGGTAGCGTCGTGATCCCTTTGAATCCAATGATTGACTATGCTTCAGACTTTGGTATGCTAAATTCTCTGTTTAGCGTTGCGTGGATATCTGTGATTCCCGCATTTGGATTATCATTGGAGTGCTTAATATACCAGGTCAGCGCACGGTCCTGCAGGGCACTAACTAGTGTCACTTTCTTTATATTTTCATCTGTAACTCCTTGCGCTTCCCATACAGCCCTTACCACGAACCAGAATTGGTCTAGATCCTCATTTCCAAAACCATTAAACACAGGCAACTTCACTGTGCTTGCCATATTGAATCGCGGTGGTGGAGGAGGTGGTACAGGTGAAGATGGAGGTGATGGCAGTGAAGCTGGTGGTGGTGTGGGTGGGGCTGGTATTCGCAGAATTCTTTGCCTTATCAGATGGATCGCACTTCACAGCGATACCTTCGAGAGCTCTTCCTTGTCCCCTCGCGGAGGTGAAATCAAGGGGCCAGTTTCAGGTGCCTTACTTCCTTCATTCTTGTAAGCTTTTCCACTTCGCGTAGCCTGAAACATCAAGGTAACTGCATAACCCTCTTTTCGCATAATAGCATTTTAATCCAAGTATTCAAAGACTTTATGTACTTACCTCACGGTCCCTTGAGAAAGCGTCGCTCTGCCTCGCTATAGCTGACAGAGGTGTCGACTGCGAACTCAGTAATGAATCCTCTTATAATCTGATCGAGCCAATGATCAACTGTGCGTGCGATCTTATCCTCCGAAGCTTCCAACCTTCGCACTAACTCTAGGGTCCACACAATAGGATTGTCGAGTTTCCACCTTCCTTGGCTATCTGCTAGCTTTGCAATCCACTCGTACAGCTCAATAGCGAAATACACGAAGAATATTTTGTGGATCTTTGTGTACAGGTACCAGTCTAACCACTCTTCTTTTGACAGACGTGGGTTCCTGTTCTCCTGCACTGCAAACTCGTGAATTCTTCTGTCCAACCAGCCTTCAATTTCCTTCTTATTTGGATTCCAGTGACACGACATCAGACATCTCTATGCAAATTCTGGTCTCGGCAATAGAACCATTTGTTGGCTTGAGGGGGCCTAACCCAAGTTCAGAGTTAATTAGCCAAAAAAATCCCTACACTACTGGCCCTTTCGGCATCAGCCTGCGGAGCGCAGACTGAAGTCTCACCGAAAGCAGTATGGAGGGATGCTAGAACCAAGTTTCCACACCCTTGAGATGTCTGAGGTGCCGATTTAGTCCAACTATGCCTACCTTCGTGAGGGTCACTTCGCGCACTTTCCTGATCTTCAAAACCTCTGTGATCTGTTATAATCGCCTTTCACGCAGCCCTAACCAAGGGCTGAGATGCTTTCGCGCTGCTATGGCAACATCCTGCGCTATTTCTCAAAATTACACTGTTGTATGTTATTTATCTTCTTAAAGGTCTTAGTTAACTTCGTGTAAATAGATATTCTATCTTGCATTCACTTATTCAATAAATTCATACATATTCGTGCATCATATAAGCATTAAAAGTGCAATGTATATTCAAAGTAACAGATGCATAAAACAGGAAATAAATACGCATAATAGATATGAAACTTCTCTTTATTAATGCTCCAACTACTACAGACTCGAATCGCCCTGCGCACTCAGTTGCAAGGGTCTGCACACTCAGCTGCGGACTACTAGGCCTCAGCACACTCAGCTGTAGAGCCTTCTCCTACTCTACAACCCAAAACTAGACTTTACACTTCAGATACGACTCAATCCTTCATCCTTATCCTTGTAATTCCATGATCTATTGATTACTTAGAGCCTTGCTCTATTTATACAATCCCATGGTCCAAGGACCATGGGTAGATCTCTACCACTGACATTACATTACAAAATTGAGGGCGAACAACCATATGACTCTTTTACAAACTACGCGCTCCGTGCCCACAAAATGCAAAGTCTTTACATCAGGGTTACAACTTTTGACCAAAATCTGGGCTCTAAGACCCAAAAATTCCCTTGGGGGATCCCGCGCCCAACATCTTCAGTCCTAGGTTAATCAAAAATATGGTGTTGACGGCTCCCTTGTGAAACCAACTATGTTGGTGGGTTCGAATGTAGAGGTCGAATCCCCTGATATTTTCATGCATGTCCTCGTCTCTTCGATTCCTAAATCAGAGCCTATTCGGCTCTCTTACCTGTCAGAATCCCCGCGTTCGATACCGTTGCCTCTGCATTTGGTTGTAGCCCGTGTACATGAGTTTCGTTCCTCCCCCTATTCTATGTCTCCTCTATTGACAGCCTCGGCCAAAAATGATGAGTAGTCCTCACTTACAGATTTCAACCTTCCAGATGGTCGAGCATCCGATAAGGGGACTATGTATATCATTCGATCTCCCCTGATCTTTCCCTTCCCTGCGTTTCTGGTCACCCTCCAGAGCATTCCCTTCTTGATGATTCGAATCACCCTTCCCTTTCCTGCGAATCTAATCACCCTCAGATCCTGCATTGCTCTACCATCGACCCGGTGTCATCCTCCCATCGTGGTCTCTCCTCTTCTATTCCTCTATTCAATCCGAACCTGTTCGTTGAACCGTCGGTCCTCCCGTTGAGATCCCTTGACTTTCGATCCAGGCATCCACATTCCTTGTTTTAGATCCTTACCTTCTCTGCAGGATAGCACTGGAGCTCTTAACAATCGTCTGGTATTCAGTCCTGTTTGGCATTATCCTAAGTCCGGTCTAGCTTCCTTTAGTTCTCCCATCCTGTGTTCGGAAACCAGTTCTGTTCCGCGGTTTATTAGGTATGGTAATAAGGAATTTAATTAGTTGTATAGGTTAAGTGATTTTAATTCCAATTTTTAATTTATATAATATTTATTCAGGACGATTATAATTTAAATGGATTTTTGTATCATATTAATACACGTTGATATTATAAGTTAATAGTAAGAATAATCATTATGATGGGTATTATTTGTAACTTGAAGTTTATTTTGAAGATAATAATATAATATAATATAATGGTGATGTTGATTATATAATATTAATAATAAGGATAATATATTTTTGATAATAATAATATTTGATGATAATAATAATAATAATAATAATAATAAGCTTCCTCATCTTTCTCGGAATAATAGGGTGTTAATCTTTCTAAATTCTCCTTTCCCCCTTCTGGCTTTAGCCTTCTTGAGAAAGGATTAAATTTTGCCCTTGCCTCGAAGAAGATCCCAATGCAAGACATTATGTGCAATGCAGAGTTTGGGATTAAGGGCTTCCCTGATAATATTAAGGATACTATTAGGCAAGACCGCAATGTTGTCCTCGGGAAGGCAAAACCCCCTAGAAGCAATATTAGTCTGGCTGAATTTGAGGCCCTCAAATCCTTGAACCATAACAAGGACATCGTGGTTCTTAAAGCCGACAAAGGAGGGGCTGCTGTCATCCTTAATAAACAGGATTATCACCAGAATATGATGGATCATTGGTGTAACAGTGGCAACTATAAAAATATGAACAAGAATCCCTTAAAAAAGATCTCCTGAAAAACCGCTCTAGCTATAAAGTCTAGTAGCACTGTGGGTTCTTTTTTCCATAAGCTTATTGAAAGTAGCCCCATCACTCCAAGGATCTATGGGCTTCCAAAGATTCACAAAGAAGGGGATCCCCTTAGACCCATCGTCAACGCCATAGGAGGTCCAACCTACCTCCTTGCTCAATACCTAGCCTTGAAGCTTAGACCCCTTGTGGGCCTCACAGAGTCATTCGTAGAAGACTCTTCAGCGTTTGTCAATGAGCTTAAGGGCATAAAGTTCAACTCTGATGACATTCTTGTGAGTTTCGATGTAGTATCTGTTCTCACTTGCAGTCCTATAAAGGAGGCCATTGAGGTCATCAATCGCCTAACCGATCCTGATACCACTCATTTAGTCGAAATTTGTCTCACGTCTACTTTCTTCAGCTTCGAGGGTGAATTCTATGAACAGACCTGCGGGGTTGCCATGGGCTCACCCATGTCCCCGGTTGTTGCTAATATTTTTATGAAGACTTTGAATCCAAGGCTTTGGCCTCTGCACGTCTCTTGCCCAAGCTTTGGAAAAGATTTGTTGACGACACTGGTGTCATCTGGTCTCATGGCCAGGAGGAGTTAGATCTCTTTTTCCAACATCTCAACAATCAATCCCCTTCCATTAAGTTCACCATGGAGCAAGAAGTTGATGGATGTTTGCCTTTCCTGGATGTTCTCATTTCAAAAAATGATGACGGTTCTTTCTCCCACCAAGTGCTTAGGAAGAAAACTCATATTGAGCAGTAGCTTCATGCCAGCTCCCATCATTTCCCTGATCAAAAGTTGGGTGTTCTCAACACGCTAGCGACTCGTGCGCTAAGAATCTCCGATGAAAAGAACCTTGAGAAGGAGAAAGACCATCTCCTAAATGTTTTTGTTAATAATGGTTACAGTAGGCACTAAGGTCTGAAAGCTTTCCTTAAAGCCAACCAAGGTCCCAAGGTTAAGAAATACCCTAAGGATCGGGTCTCAGGGGTCCATCTCCTGTTCATCCAGGGGACTACTGATAAGATTGTGAGAATACTCAGGAGGCATAATGTGCCCTCTTCATTTAGACCCCTTAACACCATCTGTAGCTCTCTTAGATCTGTTAAAGACCCCATCGACCCCAAGGACATGAAAGGTGTCTTTGTTATTCCTTGTTCCTGTGGGACCCCCTATGTTCGTGAGATTGGGAGCTCTATTAATCAAAGGATTCATGAACACTCAACTAACATAAAACATGGGAGGGCTCGGTCTTCTGCCTTGGCAGAACACGCAAAAAAAACTAAGCATCACGTATGCATTGAGGAGGCTCGTGTTATTGCCAAGATTGCCCCTTTTCATCACCGGAAGTTTAGGGAGGCCATAGAAATTGAAAAAAGGCCAAGCAATCTCAACAGGGATGACGACTGGAAGATTAGCAAATGTTGGATCCCTACCCTTTCTTCTGCTGCCACCCGCCCCCGCTTTGCCCCTTCGTGTGTTGTTCCTTTGTTGTGATATTCTCACGTCTTATGGACCGTGTGTTGTCCTTTTTCCCTTCCCTGCTCTTTGATTTTAATAATAATTTTCAATTTATTTTAATCTTACTTGCTCCCTTATTAGAATAAGATATTTAATTATATAGGTGGAGAAATCTTTTTAAGCCTTAATTAATTAGCATAGTGAATTAATTAATATAATATTTTTTACCTTAATACACGAATTTTAAAGAATGATGACAATTATTCCATTTGAACTTTAATTTAAATAGTTGTCATGAATCAGAAATTGTCATTTTCTTTCTCAGTTGTTCCTTAATAACTTAAAAATAAAGTTTATTAAGAATATTTCCCCTTTTCGATTATGTTAGGTCCTTTACTTTAGTATCAAGTCAATTTTCTAACTAACTGAGTAGGTTAGACTTTAATAATCAATTTTAATTTTTCTTAGTATTTCATTTAATGATATTAATTTGTATT
>APFE031082576.1:89146-109703 GCA_000404065.3 Pinus taeda | reverse complement strand
TTTTATGATTTTAAATTTTTTCTCTTTTAATTTTGAAGAAGTCAAAGTGTTTACAAGTTTTAGTTTTCTCATTGAAATTTAGTGAGATCATTATGTTTTAGTAATTTTTGTTAGTACTTAAAATATATTTTTAATTTCATAAATTAATGGGAAGTTTTGAAAAACTCACTAGACACTTCATTTTAAAGATTCAACAACTCAAATATTTCGTTCCAATATTTTTAGATTGTATTATTTGGAGTAAAATTTATCCAAAAATATGTTTACTAAAAAGGAAAGTCTAAAATTGTACCAAGAATTCCAATTTCAACTATGAAATGAAATGCAAAGTGCGATAAAAGGCAATCCAAATTCAACCAACTCACTGACTACACTAACAACACGTTAGCAATATGATTTCCAGGTGGAAAAGGCCACAAGTGGAGGAAGAAGCGAGGAAAATTGCTTGCATGGAGGCATAGATTTAAGCAATGAGGAAATCGGGTGAATGATTTCCAAATGGAGAATTCAACCCCAAAGATTCATGACTCAATACTCAATGAAATCAAGGCCTATAGTACTGTAGAGTCACTTACACGACTGCAGTGTTTCATCGTCTCATATTTTTATTTTTTTCAACGAAAGCATTATGAGACTATTTAATAAAACTTGTTTAAATGTATTTTTTTACACTTTTCATTGAGTAGAGCATGCTTTTCGAGATTTAAACCCATCACTGATAAACACAATATGTGCTTCTACCTTTTGGGCTCACCTCTTTTTCTACTTTAATTAAGTTTTTCTTTCTTGTATTTTGATTAACTTTTGGTATTGTGATTATTATTAATCCCTTTGCATTCTCTTCAATTGTTAGGATAAAGATGATTAATGTCCACCATGAATGTGTGTGTTAATTATGGTGATTATGGTGCTTCCATACGTGTCTCTACATTATTAGATTAATTTTGTCTCTTAAATTTTATAGTATATTATAGGTTAGCTACAAATAACATGAAAAGTTATTGTCTCCTATGTTGTTTAGGGTTGGTGGTGAATGTATTAAATGTTCATTGAGGGAATTTCATTTTTCAAGTGCAAAAGGATTTTCGTATAGGAAAATAGGTGGAAAATAAATAGCCCTTCCTTCCTTGAATTCTTCAAGTAGTGTATGGAAGACATTTTTTTAGAAAATGTTAGATCTCTTCCATGTGTGGTGTCATGAGAAACATGGATGATGGAAACCATCTTCTCAAGGCTGGTTTGGAAGGTTTTTATGGAGAATAAAACAAAGAGATCAATCTAGGATTCTTTGTGGGAACAAATTTGATCACCAATAACCATATCAAAGGACTTTATTTTGCAACAGTTCATTCCTATCCTCTCATATGGTAAGTCTCTATCTTTTCTTCCCATGTTTATATTGTATAGGAGTGATTAAAAGCTTGATATTGATAGGTTCTTACAAAGTTAGATCTATTCTCTATATTTCTATCTATATTCAAGATGTTGGGTTTTTACAGAAATTGATTGAGTCACAATAGTTGCTACATTCATTCATGTAATCTTATAGGCATGCAGTTCATTATTACAGTGACATGTGTTCATTGCTTGGTCATAATGTTTGAGTTTGCACTAATATATTGAACTGTGATTTGAACTTTTAAAGGCTTGTTGGGGTAGATGAGGAGACCCAACTTTCATTTTTGTAGAGTTGGATAAAGAGCCACCTTGAAGATGGAAGTAGGATATTGAAAAAACCAGTTCTGTTTGTAGAGTTTGGGAAATCTTACAAAGACCCATGATTTCACACGAGTGAGAGAGACAATTTACTTGATGTGGTTTATAAAGATATATATGCATCTCCTAAATGGGGAGGAGTAGGTGGAGGGGCCATGTTTTGGCAGATGATGGCAGAAGGAATGAGTTCATATGGAGATGGGTATGATATTGTTTTGTCTAAGAATCCATCCACAACAGCTCTGGTTTCTGGTCAGTCTCATAAGTTGGTCACTTATTTACGAGGATGTATGAGTATAAGAATAGGAGGTAGATCGAGTTGATATGGAGATGGTATGAGATTGTTTTATCTAAGAATCCATCCACAATAGCTATGGTTTTTGGTCAGTCTCATAAGTTGGTCATTTATTTACGAGGATGTATGAGTATAAGAATAGGAGTTAGATCCATGCACATCACCCATGAAATCTATCAGAGGTTGATATTGATGGCCAAATTGTGTAAATATTTGTTTGAATGGCATTTTGTTTGCTAATTTTTATATTCAATAATTTTCTATATGTCCTTATTCTTCTAGAATTTATGCCTTACGGTGTTTCCTTTGCAACATTTGGTGCAAATGCTAGTTTTTTTACTAGAGGAATCAACAACTAGGCTAGTTTTGTATTCATGTGACATGGGATCGATTCTGACCACTACTGCTATAACCTTTGGGTGCCTACATATCCCCCTTCTGCAGACACGGGTAAGTTGGGGGGATTTGAAGCTCAAATCTCTTGATTCATAACACTTCATTTTCATAGCGCTTTTTAATTAAGCCGCCCCCGGAAAGCTTATTTTAAAATGAATTATTTTTTTTGTGAAATATATAAAATTATATTCAAATTGATTATAGTTTATTTATTAAATTTTGATATGGAAATTTATCAAATTATTTTTTTAATGGAATTTTTTTAATTATTAATATTAAATTCAAAGTAGAATAAGATATAACTATGTTCCTCTAAGGAGGGTGTCCAAGCGCGCCCCCCCCCCCCCCCCCCCCCACCAATACCTTGATATGTTGCTAGCTCACACAAAAGGAGGTTGTGTCTCCCACTATACTTGGCACATTGCATGTACTCCCGTCACTTCATCGATCATGGCTCAAAGCGAGCACAAGATTAAATGTCATTGGAATATTTCAGGTCGCATACGGAGATATAGGAGGACTCAGCAAGATAATTCTATGAAATTAGTAGAGTTGGAGGGAAAAATCGACAATATAGACCGCAAGATGACCATTATAGCCAAGAGATCAGCTAACATCTCCTCCCCCTTAGATGAAAGTAGTGACCATCCAATGTGGATGCTTGGAGATTATGCACAATAGTTTTTATGACTCACTGATTTTTTGCTTGCAGCACTAGTAGTCTTTTTTGTCTTCTCACCGATGTATGTCAAGGTCTAGTACAACCAACCTGTTTTTATTAGTTTCTATTTACAAGATGCTCTAGTTAAACAAGGTCTTAGCAACCTCAAGACTCTTAACTTATGTTACTAATTTGATTTCCCTTCAGGCATATCAATAGAATAAAATTTCAGATATATGTAATCCTCATTTGACATAATGCAAAGTGCCTAACTTCAAAAAAAAATAAGAGATATATTTAACTATGTGTATATAATAAGAATTAATCGAATTAGTATTTAGGAAAAAATAGAAGTGAATTTACTTTATTTTATTTTATTGTAAGTAATTTTTTTATAAATTACAATGTCATTCATATTGATGTGATGCTAAGAGAATATATAGAGTTTTTATAAGAAATATTTGTATATTTTATACAAGGAATATATATGTTTCGGTCTTCAAGGGACTACTCAGATAACAAGGTTCAAAGCCATTACAAGAAATGTTTATTATGAACTCAACATGTCCCGTGCGTGAATTGAACCCGAGTGGGGAGGATGACATCATTTCTCCCAAGTACTCAAATTAAACATAAGTGATACACACACAAAAGATTGATTTTTTACATTTATTTTTTTATTATTGAATTGTGCATGGAAGTTACTATTATCTTGGTCTTGGAATATGACCTAAAATTGCTTCTACTTTGTTAAGAGCTTGCCTTTCTTAGACATAAGAAAATACGTCAAGGCCCAAGGCCCAGGGGCATTTGGTATGAGCAAAAGCTTTCCTCCTCACATACCATCAACAAGTTATTTTAAGTGGTGTGGTTTTCCTTAAGTAAAAACGATCAGTCAACCTAATTTCATAGATAACAAGTAGTGATGGTTGTTCTCATTGTTGATTCAAAAAGTAAGTTATGATAGTTTTTTCCACTGTGAAAAAATAGAAGTTACTCTTCACTCATTAACATAAAATTATGTTTTTCCTTCTCTCAATAAAAAATAGATGTTTCTTCATCCCAAGGGTTAGCTCAATTGGTGATCGAAGTAATGTGAGTCCTCAGAAAACTGAGAGATCCAAGGTTCAAACCCTCTAGTTGTGACCCAGTTTATAGAGAGGAAGGTTCAAACCCTCTAGTTGTGACCTAGTTTATAGAGAGGAGGACAGGTCGTAGACCCTCAAATGTTCACTAGTAGCTACGGTTTATAGAGAGGAAGGTTCAAACCCTCTAGTTGTGACCCAATTTATAAAGAGGAGGACAGGTCGTAAACCCTCAGATGTTCACTAGTAGCTATGGTTTATAGAGAGGAAAGTTCAAACCCTCTGGTTGTGACTCAGTTTATAGAGAGGAGGACAGGTCGTAGACCCTCAGATGTTCACTGGTAGCTACATGTCAGATGCACTGTTGTGTTCCTTTGGATTACTTACAATTTTTTAATAAGGTAATCATTAGAACTAACTTCCTTACAATTTTTTAATAAGGTAATCATTAAGACTGACTTCCACAACATGTTTCACTTATCATTATACCTGCCTAAAAACAGGTTATATTGTAATCAATTTATGGTAAAAGCTTTGACCTCTTAAAATTTTCAATCTATAAAATTTATTAAAAATATTATTATATATATTAAATAATGTATTTTCTAAAATAAATAATAATAATAAAATAAAATAAAAAATTTCATAAAATTATTTTTTCCGTTGGGTTAAACTTAAAGATTGTGACTATTTTTATGGATTTAATATGAATGAAAAATAAATATAAAAATAACTTTGCAAAAAATACATAAAATGACACATATACTTTATTGTAATTTATATAAGCTCTTTTAATAAATATATGTTTTAAATTTATAATTTGTTTAAAAAATTAAAATTAATTTAAAAAAACAAACTCCAACATCAACAAGGTCCATAATTATCTAATAAAAAATAAATATATATCGATTGACAGATGCACGGTTGACAAAAACCATTTATCAACATTACTCTCAGCCTCCTCTTTCGCGAAATATATTATGAAAAAAGAGATTGATAGTGGGTTAATAAAGTTTACTAAAAAGTCAAAACCTGCTTTGACTACATTATAAAACTTTAAACTTGATTTGAAATATTTTTATATAACTTTTTTTTTAATGGATTTACATAAAGTTTCTAAATATTTTTTTTATAATAAATAATAATTAAAAAACAAAATTTTAGCAAATGCTATTTTTATAAACTTAAATTATAATAAAAATTATAAATATAAAAACTCTTTCCTTGTTTTCGAAGAAGTTATTTGTTATTACAAAATAAATTTCAAAAAATATTTAAATTAATTCATTCTAAAATAGTAAAATTTCAAATTAATTCATTCTAAAATGGTAAATTTTCAATTACCTTAAAGCATTAGATTTAAAAATAAATTTATAATATTTTTGGTCATTGGTTTATATAAAGTCTCAAATTTCACATAAACTATTTTATAACAGATTTTTTATGTGATAATTTGTCGTGACGATGAACACCTGGTTTGGTTCGAAACGGCGTCGTCAAAATGATTTTTTATGTGATTTGCCGAAATTATTCCTCAAAAAAAAATAATAATAAATAAATAAAAATAAAAATCTAATTAAATTAATATTTTTGGTAAATTTTAATAAATATTATTTTTTGGTATTTTTTAGTAGTTTTGAAATTTTTAAAAGTAAATATTTTGAAAATTAAAAATTATTTTTTAACTTAGATTATGTTAGGTTTTTGGTTATATTAGGTTTTAATGAGGGGTCTAGCAGATTTGGTATGTTCTTTCACAACTCTACAATTAAAGTAAAAAACTATTATGTGAGTTGCCCCAACAGCGATTATTTGAGTTACCCAACAGCTATTATCTGAGTTACCCTAACTTAAGATGTATAATAAAAATTGGCATGTTCATATTTTAATGATTGTTTAACCTAGGTGCTTATGTGCCTCAAAAGGTATTTAGAAAGATTGATTTCGACACAAGATCTATACATAGGTTGTGCATTTACTATATCATTTTTAACTTTTGTAAGAATCTTTATGAGACATGAGGAGGTTGGATAACTTTACCTATAAAAGATTGAGATTAGGAAAAAACTAAAAGTTAGAATTTATGGTTTAGTTTTATGTAAATATTGAGATGATTTTAAAATTAAAGTTTAAAATGTAGATTATTACTCAACTTCATTTTTTATTTATTTCTTTATTTACAATGTAAAACTCATTATTATTCACTAAGATATTTATATTTTATAAAGCATATACAAATTAAAATTTATATTACATTTATGATATGTAAGCCTTGTCAATGAGAGTGACCTTAATTTGATATATTTCTTTGACAACTTAATTAGGGTGAACATTACCTTAATTCACATGTTTTGACTACATAAATCTCAACATCTATGCAATCTTAACATAGTAACTCTATATTATACTACCTTATAATTATTCTCACGATGATTATTATGCTATCAATTACTTTTTACATAAGAGGTAGGTAAAGCAAGAATGTTACATATTAGCTAACTTTAATTTTAATACATTAGAAAAATATGTATAACACAAATACACAATAAAATGATATAGAAAACTAAGTTAGACCTAAAATCAAATAAATTTGTTTATTGCCATCACATAAATGAATCTAAATAATATTTAATAAGTTATTGCTTCATCAAAGTAAAATTAAATAAATAAGTAAATTATATAATATATATATATATATAATATATATATATTATATATATATACATTATTCATATTATTCATGTTTAAAATTTATAAGGTGATATTAGGTAGTATTTTGATAGTTTTTTATTTAAATGTGTACGAGGGTACTTGTGTTCTAAGTTTGGTTATACTTTGAAGTGTTAAAGATAGGATGAATTTGACAAAAAATTATATATATAAATTATTTTTGAAAGGTTTGGAAGACTTCAATTTACACTTGTGAAATTATCGATAGTTATTTACACCTACATCTATCAACTTATTTCTATAGCCTTAAAGACCACCTATCTGTGCTTTAAAGGATCTCGCCATATTCCACATTGAGATGCTACACCATTTCCTCTTGGAAACATGATTTTGAGCACAGTTGTAACCACAATAACTAGCAAAGTGTGTTTGATCGTGGGTTGCACACTCTATGCATGTGACAGTCATGAGTTGCATTATTGTCAGACCATGATCGCCATCTCATTCTCCAAAATTGGCAATCCCAAGTTGAATCAACATGCGACTTGTGTCACATTTCATACGTATTACTAGTAAACTAGCCTACCATTTCATTATCGCCCAATGCACTAAATCATTCAAGCACATCAACTCATCCTAAACCTACCTCTCCTCCATCTATATAGTAAGGCCCAACTAAGGGAAAGGGGAGGAAAAAATTAAGTAAGTTTGTTTTGTTGAATCTTCGAGAGAGGCCCAAGCAGAGACCAAGCTAAGGAAATAGGGAGGACTACTTCAAGAACTGAGGTAACCTCATTTATGTATTGCATTGAAATTGTTGATTAATATAATTGAGTTATGTAGTTTTTCCCTTCTTTAATCATTGTCTAATTTCATGAGTGATCATTTCATGGTCATATTTTCTATATGCATGTTTATATGGTTTCATTAAGAAGGATGGAATTACTTTGTTGCAAATAGTTTATTTTTCTCAGGTATTTGGGGAAGTGTTTGTTGTTTCTCTACATGCAGGAAGCAGGTTGCAAAATCTAGAGCATCAATCTCTAGAGCTATGTCCACCAAGGATACGTAAGGACAATCATTTTTAAAAAGTTGCACCTCTCATTACCTCTTTTTCCATTTGTATATCTCAATAAATTGCTTGCCTCAATTTGATTCGTTATCTACATATTGTTTTGACCCCATTTTGCCTCGAGTTGGAGGAAACTTGAGGGAGGACTCACCTGTTTGTAGGTGGAATTTGTCTCCATAGAAAAAATTTTGACTCCACTGGGGAAAGAACTAGTTCTCTTTTTCTAGGAGCACCTCCTCTCCCTCTTAGTCCATCCACGCGTCTCTAGCTTCCTTGTATTGGGTTTTCGTTTAGCATTTCAAATTTTTAAATTCCTATGTCTAACTACACGGTCGTAGTCTAAGTATTTGTACCTACGTAACCGGTCATCCATTGACTGTTGTTTCAATTGCGACCACTTCACAAAGGTCGCTATGTGGCGCATTGCCCAAGTGTGATTGCCCCTATAGGTGACTGATAAGGATCCTCTTGATTCGCAAGTTTTGCTATTTGGACCTATGTTTTCCCTAAGTCCCCCATTCTTGGGATTGATTTATTGTAAACCCCCACCCTCTTGCAGAATTTCTCTCTTATTTTATTGATAAACATTATTGTTTGGAAACACTTGAGAATTGGATTTTTTGCATGTTGTTGATTTATCAAGATGTTGATTGAAGTTGACGTGAAAAATATTTAGTTTTTCTATTCCTTGAGGAATATTTCTACTACTTAAATGATTTGATCTTTTGATCTTCCTTTGAGGTTACTTCGACACATACACAGTGAATTTTTTTTATCTTTTTGGCTTTGTCAATGTGATTCAAATTAATTTGAGTTTCTTTTGCTTGGCCTAATGATGTTTGGAAAGTGTACGTCCATTTAGGAAAAATAGACTTATCTAGAACTTCCACTAGCATCTTTCATTTGTCTTTGTTCATTAAAAAGAGAAAAAATGAAAGACAATTGTTTACATTCATTCTAGATAGTTGCATTTCAGAAAAATGTATGTGCATTTATTGTTGCCATATTGGATGGATTGCATTTTGGCGCCATTTATTTTTACTTGAAAATAAAAAGAAGAAAAAGCTTCTCCCCACTATATATATAATTAATTGAATTTAAAATTTTGCAACATTTCTAGTCTCTAGATTTTATCTTATGCATAAAGGAATAAAAAACACCATGTAAGTTGCACAACATAACCATATTGAGTAAGAATAACCCTTAAAACGAATGCTAATAAATTTATCAAAATTATTATTGTTTTAGGGTCTTGGATCGAGTTGGGGAGGACACTTTCTAATACCATCAAACATATATTATAATATTGAGTTAGGAAGTGCAAATCCATTTGCAATCAAGCATTGCCCAGGAAGGCCTTCTAACACAAGGGTTCAACACTAGGTCATGTTGAGATTGGTGGAGTGATAGCCCTACTTCATTTGGTCTTGGTGGTGTCGACTATGCACATACGAGAGTCTCTTCAAGAGGGTATGGGCTTAATACTTTGCCTTTATGTGTGGACTTGGCCCATAATTGTTCCCCTAGTTAGGTTGATTATGGGTCCTAACCATACTGGTTATTATCTTAGGGACCTTACACAGATGAAAAAAAGTGGGGCATGTTCCTTGTACTTGGGAAAGACATTGGTCAATACTCACTTAGGTCATCTAGAAGGTGCCCATTTTTTGTGATGGGTACTTGCATTGGGGTTGAGCCATTGAGTAAGAGACTAGTGTAAGTATCCCTTCCATATCTTCATAGTTGACTTGGGCCTTCATAAACCATTTTCCAAACAAGATAATATCGATAAAATTGATTTACTTTTTATTCCTCTTATGAATTTTTAGTGTGTGCTCTTTGATTCTAGTCAACGTCAACTCTAGCCTTCTACTTTCTTTGAGTTTCCCTCCAACTTTGATGTCGTGGCTGAACCGGTAACCTATTGATCATGGAGTAAACATGGTCTCTCTCTGAATGCAAAAGAATCACCAGTTCTTGGTAGGTGAGTGTGGCCATTGGATCATATTCCCTCGGAGCACTTTGGTATATATCGTGTCTTCAAGAGGCAATCTTGAAATTGAGACCATAGGTGAAAACATCCTTGATAATTTCAACTCTCCATTGACAGACCCATTTTGACTTGTATTGCAACAAGTCTGCCTGATTTTTCTAAATTATTGTACTTTTTTCTTCCACTACCCTACCATGTTTGTAGTAACTATGACATCTAAAATAGGAATTCCCCTACCACCTATTGTTTCCAATTTGGGAGGATCCACCTCACTCCCTCTATTTTATTTATTGAACGAGATTAGTGCTTCCACTACTCTACTCAATATTCCCAAATTTTCTATTTAGGGATAAGCATCCATGTCATTTATCCTAGTTATGATTGTTCCTCCTCTCTCGACACTAATGCCACCCATGGCATCACCTTCCAAAACCTTCCCTCATTTTTGAGGTTTTCCTTTTACCACTGGCTAAAGTGGACCTTTTTCCAATCCATTTACTATGAGCCCATCCTCTTTCCCTCATTCCCCGCCCTCTTCTTCAAACATCCCAATGAGATCAGGACCCATCCACCAGACCATAGGGGGGAAATACAACTCATTGGAAATGATACTTTTCCAAACCTCACACCTATTATGGAAACCATCTTCAATATGAGGCAATCTAACAACCAAAAGCACCTTTACCCTTGCCTCTTTCCCACATCAAAAGTACATCCATTTAGAAACTTTCAAGCTTCATGAAACCTTCCTATGGAGGAGCCAACCCCAATAACACCTTTCTCATGTGGGAAACCCACTAAGGAACTTCTTTCCTTATGGCCACATTTTCATGTTGATTTTCTCTGACCTCGGGTTTCCACCTCAACTGACAATCCCTACAATACAAACTTGTTATCCTATTGGAGCACCGAATGCTCTACCTAGATTCACCAATCCACCAACGCAGTCTTTTTACCCCTCGTAATTACGCTTCCTCACATGTTTGGACCTCTCAGACTTGGATAAAATCACCAATAACCCTATTTTCCATAATCCAATATGGCCACCCATGCCACACAAGGTCCCTTCCGAGATACCCAAGTTCAATGAAAAACTAGGTGAGAACCCCAAAACACACATAACCACATGTTATCTGTAATGCTCATTCAACTGGCTCACCAATGATGGCATCTACTTACTCCTTTTCCACCAAACCCTCACTAATGATGTTGCCAAATGATACATCAAACTCAAATGGGCATCTTACAAAGACTATATCGCCCTTGTGACAAATTATCTCACTCACTTTCAATTTTCGATTCGATAATCTATCAAGATATACATTTTGTCACATTTCTACCAAGACACCTCCACTCACATCTCAGACCACATCCATGAGTGGAGGAGACATCGATGCCTCTTGCACGTAGAAATTCATGACCATCTTTGACAGGACTAGTTCACTGAGTCCTTACTCCCCCAGATTACCTCTAACGTAGGCATGACTAGTGCCACTACTAGGGAGTAAGACATTCAACATGCCCGACATCTTGACCTGATTTATTCTCAATCAGGCACATTGCATGACATCATCCCCAATGATCTAAGGATTGTTGTAGATCCTCCCAAACCACAACCTAGCCCCCCATGATAATGGTATAGTGGGATCAATCTCAACTGATCCTATAGACCAATTGGTTTCTCAATTGAGTCAAATGGAAGTCAGGTCCTCCATTGTAGCCAATGTGCCTCCTCCTCCTCCTCCTTCAACACCTATGAAAACATCTAAGATTTGCGCAATTTTCTCCATGAAACAAAATAACTTTATGCAACCTAAAGGCTAGTAGAAAAAAGAGTAAAGCAAACAACCAACCTTTTGAGCAAAATGCCATGCAAATTCATGATGTTGCACCCATCGACCAGAAAGGGAAATGAAAGGTGAAATAGCCTTGCAAAATATGTGGTGATTACCATTTGACTAGTTAGTGTCCTTGCATGGATGGTATACACCATTACTTCAACTAGAAAAAAGCTCCTTAACAACCTACAATTCTCATCCAACCCTTTCCCACCCAATAACAAGAAATGGTTTCTACCATTCCAAATCCTTCACACGGAGGTGTATCCCTACCACCTCCCCAAGGGGTATATTCATCCGAGGTGAATGTTTACATGGTTGAAAATTATATTGACCTCTCGACTCAAACTCGTGATTATGACAACCCAAGTTCCTCAACCTCTAAGCAAGACCTTCCATCTACTACTTGTATCGATGGCTCTCTTCACATTCAGGAGCTAACTCTTGACCTAGTCATGTGACCCCAAAGAACATAATTCAATGTTTGACACACAACCCTAATACGTGAGCCACCCACCACTAAAACATTATGGAATATTTAGCTCAAGTACCTTGCGCAATGTTGGCCTTATAATTTCTTCAAATCTAACCCACCCAGTGCAAAGCACTATTGTTAGCCTAGCCATTGGAGGTATGGACCTATACAATTCGTTTTTCATCGTGTTCAACACCGATTTAGGTTGGAATCAACTTTCCCCTAATGTCGCTTTCAAGTTTCCATCTTGGGAAATAATGTGTATCACACCGTAGTCGATGAAGGAGCATGTACTTGTGTCACGTCCTTGTCTTACTAGAATTCCATCAACTCTCTGACTCTTTTCCACCCTATTAAAGGCCTTTAATGGCCATACCTTCTACCCTCATGACATCATCCCAGCCTAGCCTATTGAACTCGGTAACAAAATTGTCTTAGTGGAAGTCAAGGTAATTGATGCCCCATTAGAATACAACATTTTACTCTATTAGAGTTAGTTCTATGTGATGATGGTTGTTATCTCTTCAGTATTTCAAATACTTTTCTTCTACCAAGAAAGGAAGATAATGACCATTGACCAACTAGTCTATTGCACACTTGATTCACAAACCACTCCAGACACTATAATTCCATGCATAGGAAATTTTGAGGCTACTTATAAGAAATTTGGCATGGGTATGTTCAAAGACTCATCCCTCATGGGGATCTTCCTCTTTACCCCACCCAAACCCTCCAAATATATGGCTTCAAATCAACATGATCTCTCATCACATTTGTGAACCCCATTGATTCCTTGATCCTTGGGTGGTGCCATAGGCTACAAATATCAATTCCTTTAGCACAGCAATGCCTCTCTCTCGAGTTGAGCTAGATTATGAAGCTACCCAATCAGCTTCTTTAGATCCCATAGAGGACACTCATGACAAGCTTGATACTAAGCGATACTTGATGCCCATTTGGGCTCTCACCTCCCCCTCTAACTTGTTAGACATTGTGTTCCCACCAGATGAATCCATGATAGAGCACATGGATACAATGGACCTACCTTGGATGAACTTTCATCATGTCTTGTCTCTCCTCCCTAACTTAATTTTATAGGCTCTTCACTTCCCCCCACCTAGTGTCATCCACTTTGATGGGATGGCCTAATATAGACTCCCTACTGCAAGATATATTCTTAGATGAAAATCTCTTGAATGTTTCAACGGCCATCCTAGTTGCCATCTCCTTTACCCCTGGTGTGGTGGAAAACATCATGATAGGTGCAAATTGCTTTCTTAATGAGATTACCCAATACACTACCCTATTCAAATACATATGAGACATTTTTGCATATTCTTCTAATGAAATGTCAAGGATTGATCCATCCATTTATAAAACGAGATCAGACTATATAATGGTGGAAAACTTGTATCGCAAAAACTCCATCCAATCCATCGTAAAAAGCTCGTTGTGACCAAGGAAAAAGTTGAAAAGCTATTTTGTGTTGACTTTATTTACCTAGTGCCCCTCACTAAATGTTGGGGCCTTCATTTTGAATTTAAAAGATTTTGTAAGATTTTGAAGATATAAATAAGAGGAAACGGGTGGCAGCAGCAACAGTCAAGTTGCGGAAAAGATAGCTGGGGTGGAAGGCAGGAACAAGCAGTTGCGGGATGGTTGCAACAAGGTGTCAGCAGAAGGCAACGACAGCCGAGCAGACAAGGTGGATGAGAGGCAACCAAGGAAAGGAACAATTGAACGGGAACTGGCAGTGCAAGTGGCAGAAGGAATACAAAAGGAGAAAGTCGTAAGGAGAAAGGGGTTCATTGCAGTTTGATGGATTGGTAGCAGCTTCTAGTCATAGACAAGCAAAGAGGAAGATGTAGTTGTTCAGAACATCAAGATTGAATACTAAACCAGTAGCCAAGAAGCAGGCTGACTCTATCATAGGCAATTAGATCTTGTAATTGGGTATTTCATGTAGTTTCTTGTGGTTAAGGCCAATGTATTATGTATTTCTCTCTTGTTGAATTAAGATGAATGAATATCTGGACTGGTTTCTTGGTACGATGTATGTATTTGCTTATGATATATGGACCCCCTAAAATTTTAAATATACTACAAGTCTATGTATGTGGTAGATTCGTTGTATTGAATGATATGTTGTTATCCTAAGTATATGTATAATGTTGCTTACATACTAATGGTTGATATAACCTTGGCCCCATGGTGAACCCTTCTTACTTCTGGTCGCAGCACGCCTCACATGAGACTCCTTACCCGTTGGGTAAGGTGAAAATGTCGGCGTTGTCCTAGACTACGACGATCCATTGTTGGCCCTTCGCGCCTGAAACCAAGGTCTTCCCCTGATGTCACTTTTGTACCAACACTAAATGATTTTGTGAGATTTTCCCCATCACCAAAAAATAATGCACCATTCATGTTTGTGTTGATTGTAAAGACCTCAACAAGGCTTGTCATAAGGATAATTTTTTGACCCCACTTATCAATCAAGTTACCAATGAATGTGTCGGCAACACCATTTTCTCCTTCATGGTTGGATTCTTTTGTTATAATCAACTAAAAATAAAACCCATCGTCCAACATAAGATTATGTTCATCTTCCCTCGGGGCACAATTACCTCCAAAAGTTTTCCCTTCAACTTGAATAATGTTGTATCTACCTTCCAGCATGCCATGTCTTGCACTTTCCACGACATTAAACACATTGCGAAAGCCTACTTATACAACCTAGTAGCCCAGTGTAGAACTCGTAATGACCACCCCATGCACTTATGTGCAAACTTCGCAAGATGTTGAATTTATAATAATCCTTAGGAGTGTGTATTCTATGTCATTTATATACACCTCTTAGGCTTCATTGTCTCAAAGCACAACATTATTTTCGATCCACTAAAAGTTGAGGCCATACTCCAACAACCTCTACCTCGCACCCTTTCCCAGTTGCAGAGTTTGAAAGGGAAGGTAAACTTTATCTGCCCTTTATATCCAGTTATGCAAAGATAACTAAAGGGTTCATGTGGCTCCACAACAAGGATATACCATTAATTTGGGGTGACTAGGTCAAATGCTCATTTGACACTCTCAAGAAATCTATAGCCTCTACCCCTCTTTTGAGACCTTCGAATCATACTGAGGATTTTATGTTATACTTAGCAGCATCGCTCTCCACCATCAACATGGTACTTTTCTAAGAAGAGGAGCTCAAATCTAACACATTATCTACTATCAAATCAAAAGTCTCATCATTCATGAAATTCGATACTCCCATGTCAATATTTGGCTTTAATAACCATATATATTGTCTAACAACTCTAACATTACACTCCCTTGCATAAAACCATGATCATAACAAACTTAAACCCCATGTATCATTCACTTGGTTGCCAAGTTCTTGGAGGAAAGTACTTGAAATGTATCCTACTCCTCTAGGAATTTTATTTAGAATTTTCCATTGCAAATTCAAAAAGTTGCTCGCTTTTTGTTCACTGGACAAAATTGCACCAACTACGGTAAGGCGATCTCCCTGGTATAAAGTCCCAATTAGACCTTATACCATTTGGGATAAGAGTCCCATGTGATATGTGGTCTCAAATCCCACGAGGTTTATTTGAAAATTGGTTTTGGATAGAATGAGAAAAACAAAGGGAATCTGGATGACTTCCGATAGAAAACAAATTAGAATAGCTTTATGAAATACTCAAAGAAAACGACACAAAGAATATAAAAACAACTAAGTAGATGAACATGAATCTTAAAGATTTTTTTAGCAAAATTTAGTTAAGATACATGGATGAAGAAATAGATTCATTACCAATTGTGAATTAGTTCTCAATCAATAACAATTGTGAAAGCACAAATCAACAAACAATCTTGAATAAGATGTAAGTTTTGAATTAACAAAATAGTTCATCAATTATCATGAGATAAATCACAATCACATACCATTAAACCACCACAAGAATAGTCTTACAATGCTCATAATACGTGAGTGAATTGATTTCCTTGCTCCCAAAGAGCTTCTCAAAATCAAGTTGAAATATCTGATGCACCATTACATAAAGTATCCATGAGATCCAATAGTGGAAATGCTAAATTATTACTTTATCTCCAAAATGGATGTACAATCTTTCCCCTTCTAAGGTGCTCAAAGGAGTCCAAAACTAAAATTCCCTTCTAACTAGCCATGAGGGTACATTTATACAAAATGGGGTGAATTTTCACTTCTCTTGACCTTTCAACCCCTCTAATAACTCTTCATCTTCCACATGACTTTTCATATTCTAATTCTATTTCATTTATAATTCTAACATTGTTTTATTTACAAATTACATGAAAATCAAAATAATAAAAACAAGGCCTGTTCATGGTACCTATTTCATAATGGCTAAGGAAGAAGATTCAAATTGCACCTCTTGAGTTAAGTAAGAATGCCATGCTTTGTGTTCGGATGCAATGGATCTGAATTTGATGGTGATTATCCTGTTGGATCTAATCTCACATTTTATAGCATCTGGCACAAAGGTTCTCATATCCTTTTGTACTTGGCTGAAAAGTGTGAAGAGCATTGTGTGTAGCTTAGTCAGTTCCACCACATGTTTTGCAATTCCTTATTTTGTGGGTTTTGGATCCTTCCAGGGAACTACATGTCTCGTCCCATCCACTATCTCCTAAATTTCTTGCTTTGGTCTTGTTATTTCTGGTGCTCTGGTGGATGCTAGTTTGTGGGATTTGGAAAGGGATTGCAATGCATTATGAAGCTGTTGATAGTGGTTTAGTGTCATGGATACATCTCTCAACAAATTTTCTTGTGATTTCATAGACATCCTTAGTTATATTTTATCCCGCGCTTTTCCCATTCTATTCTTTCTTGATTATTCAGTCAGTGCATCATAGTATTTTGTACCCCATTCATGCATGAGAGCTAATGCTTTTATGGCATGTCATAATAATGGACCTTTAATTTTGAGTTCATTTTGGGTATATGGTAATGAGCAAGTCATATCTTGAACAATGATCGTTTCCTCATACAATTGTTTCATGACATTCTCCAACACTTTTAATTCTTTCAATGCAATTGCCTAGTAATCTTCTTTATGGGAACTTAAGGTGGAAAAATTATGGATTTTCATGCGTAACTTTTCAATTTTTTCTGAGTTGGCTAAGTTCTTTTTCAATTATTTCACCTCATTCATCAGAGGCTCAACATTCTTCTTTGTGGCAATAGTGAAGGTGATTCCCACAAAAGATATTGTTATAAGGTCGTTTGTAGTATCTGTTACTATCTTCCATTGTGAGTGACTAAATCAACTTGGCTAGTTCTCTGGCTAATTATTTCCACCTCTCTTGAGTAATTTTTTTTGAGTTGGTCGAATCTAATACTCGAGAGATCCAACACTCGATATTCCTCTTCTTATGGGATTCCCGACTCTCCAAGTGGTAAATGTCTCATATGAGAGGTTTAGGAGGGTTAATTTCCATTTGAGGAAGTATGGCTTTTGCTTCATGTTGGGATCACTCCTTTAAGATGAATTCTTCAACTCACTTTTCTATTGTCTCCTTCATAATTCTCTCTTCCTCAAGTTTCTTTGTTGCTTCTTCTTCTCATTCCCTTCATTCTTTTTCTTTTTGCATTGCTTCCTTTTCTCTCCTCTTTCCTTCCATTTGCCTTTGGTTTTCTTCCTCTTCTCTCTTTCTAGATGCCTCTTCTTCTTATTTTCCCATTTTCTCCTTTTCCTCTTGTTTCTTAGCGACTCACTCAACTTTCTGATTTTTGAACATCTCTTCCTTTGGTGCTTCTTTTTCCCTTTCTCTTTCTAAATAAAATTTCTTCTCTCGGGTATCCATGCTTTGTTGATATTCTTTGTCTATAGATTCAGGGTCATCTATAGGTTGAGAACTACCAATCCCTTTGCTTTCTTCCATAACCTTAGTAGCATTGTAGAAGTTTTTCACTTTATCTTCTTCTTCATCAATGATTGAGTTGTTTGGTCATCCATACTTTTGTAATGCTTTGAGGCAATACCCCTTGAATCATATCTATCAAAACAAAGTGTGACAAACTTAAATCATTATAATTCCTTGGCCAAAGCCTCAACCTCTTTTAAACTTTGAACACAGTAAGATCCTATACATAGAAGAAAAGTCGGCCATGGAGCTTTATTTGCTTTAACCAATGTGCCAATAAGCCCCATTATAGTCTGGTAGGATACCTCTTGCAAGTCTATCTTATATGTAAAAAATAAAGGCAATTGATGGGGGGCTTATAAGCTATGAATACCCTTATATATGTTGAATATGTGGGAGTGAACCAATCAACAATAACTTGCAGTGATGCTCTAGCTCTTTTTGACATACAAGGGGATTCTCTATTTAATAGTATGTGATATATGGGCGAGATAAAATTCTTAATGATCTGATGGTTCAATCCCCTATAATTGGTATCTCAACATTATGCAATAAAGTTGTTTAGCTGGAATGTTTCGAGTGAAGTTTTACCTCCATCCTAATGTGTCAAACTAACATCTTGCACATATGGCATCTAACAAATACGATGCCATGTAAAATTCAGGTTACTCTCCCTCAAACTCTTATTTGGCTAGCATTACGTTAGCCTTGATAGAGTTAGCTAGAATGTTTACCCAATTAAATATTTTCCCTTCTTAATCACGTATGTACATCATTGGTACCCAATCTTCTTCAAACATGTTAGAGCCTAGATTAACATCAGGCTAAAGGGAGGCAATTATAGGGTAACCACAAACCACGCTTAACCTGGTAGCTAACCCTACCAGGTCGGGAGAGGGCTCTCTCCTTTTTGGATCTCAGTCAAAATGACTGGATCAGATGGGATGTTAGGTTAGGTATAGTAGCTCGGATTATTTTGATTGAATTTGTTGGTTTTTGTGGATCAAATGGAGCCAGGCAATTTTGGGTTTGGGAAATTAGGTCGGGATGTAAGGTGTTCTATGGGGCAAGGTAGGTATAGGCTTTGGCACTTGAAATCTAGTGAGGTGGGATGTCTAAGATGGGTGAGGAGCTGAGGAGGGCATATAAAGATCATGTATCCTTATCAAATAGCAGAAAACATAGAATACTGAGTGGTTTCCGAAGGTAAAGCACTGTAAACAATGAATTATACCCATCTATCTTGATATCATTATGTTAGAAGCAATGAAATCGTTTGTGGCATACATAAAACATGTGAAAAACTAATAACAAAGGAAGAAACTATGCAAAAGCACCATACCACAGGTATCCCATAAAAATAGTTGCAACTCCTTTTAATTTCCTTGCCAAACTGCTTACAATGATGTACAATTGTTGGGCCTTAGTTTTGGTCTTATTTTGCTCTAAGAAACTTACTTAACCATCTATTTATCATCCATTTTCACTCCATTCATTCCATTTTGATGTATATTTGATATCCATTCAGGTATTTAGCTTTAATTTCTCAATTTCTAAAGTTTTTATAAAAGTTTGATTTTAAGTGCAATTTTGGCAATTTCAGAAATTCCCGTAATCACTCTATGGTTGATATGGTTGCAAGCCACTTGAGCACGAATGGGATACATGAACGGAAAGCTTGGGAACTAGGACTAAGCCACCTATGCTTGGTTCCAACAGAACGAGCTTTATTAGGCCTATTTGGAGCTAGTCAATCATGACTAGTCATCCAGAAATCCCATCTAAATAGGGCAGTTTTGAGATTCCATGAGAGTGGTCATATTTCTTGGGATGAGGGTAGTGAATTTCATTTGGATAGATGGATTGGAGTAGATGGTTTTGTTGTGTGAATTTAGATTAGTTTGTTTCATGAGACTCCATATTTAAGAGCCACAACTTTGATGGCTCATGTATTGACTTATTATACTTTTATGCTGTGATACTTTTGGTTTGAGGAATTAATTTGAAGACTTGTGCTATTATTATTTTTCTACTCAATGCTATGGATGTGTAATTTATTTGAGCTTCTGATATCACTTCTCAAGTGTGCAAGGCAACGGTGGAGAGCCCCCATTCCAAGCTAAGTACACTTCATTGTTAACTAGTTTTATTTCCTGTAATCTGTTTAGTGTAGAACTGGTTTTTCAAAGCTTTATTTCAGATTGCTTTATGGTTCATGAATGGTAGTTGATTGCTTTAGTTATTAGCTTATTCATCACTTTATTGAGTTGAAGAAACACAAGTGTTCAAGTTGAGCATCTCTTCTACTAAAATGATGAATTACAACTAGTTTCTTTGATTTGCATGCAAGTGGTTTTTATTATGATTTTGAGTATTGAAATGAATAACTTATGATGAAATACTTTATGTGTCTCTTAAGTTAAGAGCTTCTTTCATTAACAATTTA